>JAMFTG010002415.1:0-37603 GCA_023974075.1 Chaenocephalus aceratus
GACAACCTCTCCGGCTCAGTGTTCCATCATTACTGCCCCCCCCCTGTCTGCAAGGACTGCAAGGACCACCCACAGGAGGTCAGACACGCACACACACACACACACACACACACACACACATCCCCCATCTCCTCACACTCTGTTGCTATCTGGGTACATTAATTACAACCATATGGATTTCTAGACAAAAATACAGCCTTTTTTATTTCTGTTTGAATCTTTCAAATGTATTTTGTCACAGTACATTCTATATCTGGATATGTGATGTATGATTGTATTTATTGTCTTTATTTGAATGTTCTGGTATTGTATCATTATTTCAGCTCGGATTTTACCCTTGAGATTTGCAATAACTATTTAACCTTTTTAAATAAAAGTGTGTTGTTACTTAAAGGTGGGGTAGGTAAGTTGGAGAAACCGGCTCGAGATCGCTAGAATTTGAAAATACACAACGGAGAAAATCTGCCACTTCCTCACAGAGCCCCTCCCCCAACACACACGAACCACACATGACCAATGAGGGCACGAGATGAGTCTGTGCCCCGATGGAAGGCTGACAGGCAGGCAGGCCATCCAGTTACTTTAGCCGGCTCAGATGATTGGTCGAGCTTTTTACAGCGCCACGGCTTCCACTGATGATATTTTATGGATTTGTTGTCAAAGCACTTCAGATATTCATTGCTATCGGGATGTTCAGAGCATTCCATGGAATATAACAACACGTGTATCTCGAGCCGGTTTCTGAAACTTACCCACCCCACCTTTAAAGAAATGATTTATACAAGATAATGACATCATGGAATCACGTTTGCTGCGCTGAAATTTGTTTGAGTTCCTGTATCCATCCTCAGTGTGATGGATATGTTAACGCGTGTGTGTGTGTGTGTGTGTGTGTGTGTGTGTGTGTGTGTGTGTGTGTGGCCTAGCATTACTATACTTGTGGGGACCTAAATATGTTTACACAGTCACGTGTGGGGACTCGCCTCCCTTATGGGGACAAATTGGAGGTCCCCATAAGGGGAATCATTAATGTTAGGATGCAGACTTGGTTATGGTTAGGCATGTGTTGGTTAGGGTTAAGGTTAGGATAAGTCTCCAGGACATGCATGTAAGTCAATGTAATGTCCCCTGAAGTGATGTATACATGGTGTGTGTGTGTGTGTGTGTGTGTGTGTGTGTGTGTGTGTGTGTGTGTGTGTGTGTGTGTGTGTGTGTGTGTGTGCGTGTGCGTGTGTGCGTGCGTGCGTGTCTTTGTGTATGTGGATGTGTGTGTGTGGGGGGGGGGTTTGGGGATGTGTGTGTGTGTATGTGCATGTCTTTGTGTATGTGTGTGTGTGTGTGTGTGTGTGTGTGTGTGTGTGTGTGTGTGTGTGTGTGTGTGTGTGTGTGTGTGTGTGTGTGTGCGTGCGTGCGTGTGGGGGGGTGGGGATGTGTGTGTGTGTGTGTGTGTGTGTGTGTGTGTGTGTGTGTGTGTGTGTGTGTGTGTGTGCATGTCTTTGTCTATGTGTGTGAGGGGTGTGTGTGTGTGTGTGTGTGTGTGTGTGTGTGTGTGTGTGTGTGTGTGTGTGTGTGTGTGTGTACATCAGGGGCCTATGCTACGAAGCTGGTTCAACCTAACCTGGATATGTTTGAGTTAGCCGGTTGGCCTAATCCAAAACATACGCGCTCTCGCTAAACGGTACTACGACGCTGGTTATCAAGTGGATCGCTCAAGCCAGCCGTGTCCTATCTAGTGAGGTGCGCGTTCACATGAAAGGGGTGGTATCTGGAGCATTCGACCAATCACAAACATGGAGAAGCGTACTGACAGCGCAGCGTCATACTTCCTGAAAGAAAAGTGAACTTTAATACTAGTCAAAAATGAAGAAGTTATACTTTAAACATCCATGACTTAAACACTTGATCCAGGATCAAAGCCTCAGAGCTGCACCTGCAAGGTGAATACAGCTGGCAAAAGAAAAAGTGTTTGAATGCGTACATTAACAGGTTTATGATATCACTGCCCCGTCTACACACGATCTGACTTTAATTACATTTGTCTCGAGTGTTTCGTCAACTTAATGTGTTGCTTAAAATAATACTTCTGCATACAGTCTGTGACACTGTGAGTGTTGCACGGCCAGATACGGCTCAGCTGACTCAGATCAGGAGATATGTGATACATTATGAAGTGATATGCCGCGGACTGTACTTAATGTTACTCTGATCCTGTTACTGATGTTGTGGCAGATATTTAAGTAAGCTTTCTTAACGCTAATGTTATAATAGTCAGATTGCTCTGAAGATGGGAGGTGATATTCTATTAATGTTCACGTTCACACAGTCGGTGATTTTTGCCGGCCGTCTTTCCTGCGACGGCAGTTTTTCTGTATTTCCTTTCTCCTGTAATATGACTTGATCGCTTTAAACTCCGCACACTGAGCTCTGATTGGTCAGCAGGCAGTGCTTTCACTGAGTTGATCTCTTAGCCTGCAACCTAACCTGCTCCCGACCAGGTTAGCTGCTTAGCATATATTACCATGGAGATCTAGCCTGCTAAAAAGAGAACCAGCTTCGGATGACCGGAAAGCCGGAGTTTTCCCTGAATTTAGCCGGCTAAGCGAAAATCCTGCTTCGTAGTATACCCCCCTGCTCACTCTCATGATTTAGATATCATGATGTGTCTGAAGAGGTGTGACCTTCACTAACTGTGCATCTCTGTTGCCTCTGCCATTAAACACACACACACACACACACACACACACACACACACACACACAAATGACAAGCTGAGACGTTGGCAGGAATGTAGATTTGTGGTTTTATGTCTCAGGATATTCCCTTCCTCTCGTCTGCTTCCTCGTTGCTGTTCCTCAACCCTCGACATTAAAGCTGTGTATCATATCCATGTCATCTTCTCTCATCTTCAATCTTAGAAACCATCATTTATCTATTCATAAGACTTTGAGCAAAAGAAAATATGTATTTCTGTTTTGAATGGACTCGTATTTATTCCCTCTTACAATTATATATGAAAAAACATTTTACAAACGTCTTTTTTCACAGACATTCAGATCCCAAATGTTTTTTTTTCCATTTCTCAAAGTTATCATTTATTATTCTAATTATAAATACAAACCATTCTGTTCTTTGTGTGATTTATCAAATGTCTTTATGTTACTGGATGTCAGACTTGTTTTCAAAAAATAATGACTTGGTACATTTTTGTTTTGCAATTTATGATATTGACACTTTTTTTTAAATCGCTCTCCGGAAACCCACTTTTTGAGAAAGTCTTTTATAGCATATTTATTTATGTTTTATTGATTTATTATTGTGTGTGTGTGTGTGTGTTTGTGTGTGTGTGTGTGTGTGTGTGTGTGTGTGTGTGTGTGTGTGTGTGTGTGTGTGTGTGTGTGTGTTCAGATCCAGCTTGCGGAGGTGGAGCAGGCGTCTCTGAGGTCGGAGCAGATGTCGGACAAGTCCTCGTCCCCGGCGCTGCCTGATGACCTCAGCCTGGACGAACACAGCTGCTACCAGATGCTGGTCAGATACAGTCAGGTACACACACACACATTCCTGTGCATGCACCAATGTGAGGTCCAGCCACATTCACAGGGAGCGTGAGGACCACCCTTTCTTCGATACTAAATACAGATATCAAAATACAATAAATACATCTCACATTTCAGCACACACACACACACACACACACACACACACACACACTGAAACACCCAATTGTATTTACACATTCAATGTCATTTGAAACGTATTGAACTCTTCTGGGACATTATTGCACACAAACACATCAGATCATTTACTTCCCCCATAGTTCAGAGTATTTGAAGATTTAATAGCATTGTTTTTTACTTTAGTGGTGCACAAAGACAGGTCCATAAAGAAATGTTTTACCAGTTTGGTGTAAAATACATTGATATCAGAGCTCTGACCTCAGTCCATTCAATACCTTAGGGATGTCTGTCCAGAGTAATGGAAACTGTAGCTCTATAAAATAATGCCATAAGTCGTAGTGGCCATATATATTGTGATATCATTGGTTGAAAGAAACAAATATTTACTCAAGTACCATACTTAATGAAGTACGAATCTGTCTTAATATTACCTGATTTTGTTCCATTGTATGCTCCTTTGACTTCTACTCCAACCCAATCCCGAGGCAAATATAGTACTGTGTTCTCACTACATTTAGCAGTTCTTACATATAAAAACAAAATGTATGCTTATATGATATGAAGGAGTTGTGAGGCCAAAATCCGTAATTCAAATAATTACTTAAATTCTTAAAAAACGTTCTTATTTTCAGCCAAACCCTCTACCTCTACCGATGATATTCAAACATATGATGACTGTTTTGTCAAAGCAGGATGGCATTGCACATGATTCAGAATAAAATTAAATATCGAATTGTCGCATGAGGACATATCACATTGTGGGAGGTATTTTAATAAAATTATTAAACCCTGATATGTGTAATACAAATTAACATAACCTGGTATCATCATGCACACACACACACACACACACACACACACACACACACACACACACACACACACATACTCATTATGCCCCTTCAATCTTACTAATAATCATTAATCACTATTTACACGCTTTACTGCCTAATTAAAACACCTGCCTCCCTCCGAGCTCTTGATGTCAGCATGCTGGGATAAGAGTGTGTGTGTGTGTGTGTGTGTGTGTGTGTGTGTGTGTGTGTGTGTGTGTGTGTGTGTGTGTGTGTGTGTGTGTGTGTGTGTGTGTGTGTGTGTGTGTGTGTGTGTGTGTGTGTGTGTGTGTGTGTGTGTGTGTGTGTGTGAGTGAGTGAGTGAGTGAGTGTGTGTGTGTGTGTATACCTTCCAGTTAACACTTATCTCTCGGCGGCTCCACCTGGTCTTTTTCATCGCTGCGTTATTGAAGGCCGATTCATTTGATCCAGTTTGCGTCCAACAGCAACGGGCAGCAGTCTGAGGCTTTGAAGCCTTCCGCCTCTCCTTTACCACATCCACGTGTAATCAGCCTTGTATAGATGGATAAAGGAAAGACATGAAAAGAGAGCTTTTTGAAATTGGAAACATATTGTGCAGATTTCCATTATGACAAGGCGGATAAAAGGCTTCAGGTAATATCTCTTCTCGCTCCGGTGAACGTCGGCGCACCTGGATCTCAAGCGTCTGGCTTTGTCTCTGTTTTAATCGCTTCATATCTTCATTTTCTCTTCTTCTGTTCACGCTCTCAGAGAGGCAGCAGCGACTCCCACAGTTCGGAGGAGTTGCCCACCCAGGGGTGCTACAGGGGGATTCTTCCCTCCAGCTCAGGGAGCGAGGAGGGGGTCCAGGAGCTGTACGAGGTGGGCGTCCACCCTCAGGTGAACAGTCCCTCACTGGAGCAGCAGAGCCCAGCACCGTGCACAGGTAACACCGGAGATGGCAACAGTACACACGTCCTTTACTCAAGTAGAAGTACAGATACTCGTGTTTGAAAATACTCTGGTGAAAGTACTGATTAAACTTCTTTACTCAAGTGAAAGTAAAGAGGCTTTTAAGTGTACTTCAGTAAAAAGTACTCATAACTAGCAGCTAAGAAGTAGAAAGTACAGGTATTTGAGTTCAACATGAGAGAAGTAGAAAGTACAGGTATTTGGGTTCAACATGTAAGAAGTAGAAAGTACAGGTATTTGGGTTCAACATGTAAGAAGTAGAAAGTACAGGTATTTGGGTTCAACATGTAAGAAGTAGAAAGTACAGGTATTTGTGTTCAACATGAGAGAAGTAGAAAGTACAGGTATTTGTGTTCAACATGTAAGAAGTAGAAAGTACAGGTATTTGTGTTCAACATGAGAGAAGTAGAAAGTACAGGTATTTGAGTTCAACATGTAAGAAGTAGAAAGTACAGGTATTTGGGTTCAACATGTAAGAAGTAGAAAGTACAGGTATTTGTGTTCAACATGAGAGAAGTAGAAAGTACAGGTATTTGGGTTCAACATGTAAGAAGTAGAAAGTACAGGTATTTGTGTTCAACATGTAAGAAGTAGAAAGTACAGGTATTTGTGTTCAACATGAGAGAAGTAGAAAGTACAGGTATTTGGGTTCAACATGTGAGAAGTAGAAAGTACAGGTATTTGTGTTCAACATGAGAGAAGTAGAAAGTACAGGTATTTGGGTTCAACATGTAAGAAGTAGAAAGTACAGGTATTTGTGTTCAACATGTAAGAAGTAGAAAGTACAGGTATTTGTGTTCAACATGTGAGAAGTAGAAAGTACAGGTATTTGAGTTCAACATGTAAGAAGTAGAAAGTACAGGTATTTGGGTTCAACATGTAAGAAGTAGAAAGTACAGGTATTTGGGTTCAACATGTAAGAAGTAGAAAGTACAGGTATTTGTGTTCAACATGTAAGAAGTAGAAAGTACAGGTATTTGTGTTCAACATGAGAGAAGTAGAAAGTACAGGTATTTGGGTTCAACATGTGAGAAGTAGAAAGTACAGGTATTTGTGTTCAACATGAGAGAAGTAGAAAGTACAGGTATTTGTGTTCACATGTGAGAAGTAGAAAGTACATAGAGTAGTTTGAGTTCAACATGTGAGAAGTAGAAAGTACAGGTATTTGGGTTCAACATGTAAGAAGTAGAAAGTACAGGTATTTGGGTTCAACATGTAAGAAGTAGAAAGTACAGGTATTTGAGTTCAACATGTGAGAAGTAGAAAGTACAGGTATTTGGGTTCAACATGTAAGAAGTAGAAAAGTACAGGTATTTGAGTTCAACATGTAAGAAGTAGAAAGTACAGGTATTTGTGTTCAACATGTAAGAAGTAGAAAGTACAGGTATTTGGGTTCAACATGAGAGAAGTAGAAAGTACAGGTATTTGGGTTCAACATGTGAGAAGTAGAAAGTACAGGTATTTGTGTTCAACATGTAAGAAGTAGAAAGTACAGGTATTTGGGTTCAACATGTAAGAAGTAGAAAGTACAGGTATTTGTGTTCAACATGTAAGAAGTAGAAAGTACAGGTATTTGTGTTCAACATGAGAGAAGTAGAAAGTACAGGTATTTGGGTTCAACATGTGAGAAGTAGAAAGTACAGGTATTTGTGTTCAACATGAGAGAAGTAGAAAGTACAGGTATTTGTGTTCAACATGTGAGAAGTAGAAAGTACAGGTATTTGAGTTCAACATGTGAGAAGTAGAAAGTACAGGTATTTGGGTTCAACATGTAAGAAGTAGAAAGTACAGGTATTTGGGTTCAACATGTAAGAAGTAGAAAGTACAGGTATTTGAGTTCAACATGTGAGAAGTAGAAAGTACAGGTATTTGGGTTCAACATGTAAGAAGTAGAAAGTACAGGTATTT
Organism: Chaenocephalus aceratus; assembly: GCA_023974075.1. Taxonomy (NCBI): domain Eukaryota; kingdom Metazoa; phylum Chordata; class Actinopteri; order Perciformes; family Channichthyidae; genus Chaenocephalus; species Chaenocephalus aceratus. Next base: position 7,349 of record JAMFTG010002415.1, read on the forward strand.
GAGTTCAACATGTAAGAAGTAGAAAGTACAGGTATTTGGGTTCAACATGAGAGAAGTAGAAAGTACAGGTATTTGGGTTCAACATGAGAGAAGTAGAAAGTACAGGTATTTGGGTTCAACATGAGAGAAGTAGAAAGTACAGGTATTTGGGTTCAACATGTAAGAAGTAGAAAGTACAGGTATTTGGGTTCAACATGAGAGAAGTAGAAAGTACAGGTATTTGGGTTCAACATGTAAGAAGTAGAAAGTACAGGTATTTGAGTTCAACATGTAAGAAGTAGAAAGTACAGGTATTTGTGTTCAACATGTAAGAAGTAGAAAGTACAGGTATTTGTGTTCAACATGTGAGAAGTAGAAAGTACAGGTATTTGTGTTCAACATGTGAGAAGTAGAAAGTACAGGTATTTGAATTCAACATGTGAGAAGTAGAAAGTACAGGTATTTGAGTTCAACATGTGAGAAGTAGAAAGTACAGGTATTTGAGTTCAACATGTAAGAAGTCAAATTAAAAAGTAGTCAGAAAAATAAGTAGTGGAGTAAAGTACCGATAACAGAAAAATGTACTTAAGTACAGTAACGAAGTATTCGTACTCCACTACTTCCAACCTCTGGGTACAACAGTACACAGTATGGTAGTATCTAAAATACTGTGTTTTACGTGTACTTCCATCAAAAGAGAATGAAAGAATGAATCTGTGAGACAAGCCTTGGTGGCAGGTCCTAAAATCAACATCAACATCAACACATGTAGGTTTCACAGGCCTTGAACGCCCAATAATTCACATTAAATTACTACTAGAAATAAAGATTGTTAAATTGATCTAAACACAACTAAAAGGCTTCTAGCCATTGATGCCATGGAGCCATTTTTCGAATGGATTTTTAATTTGTTTAAATAAAGAGCAACATCACATGCACTCTACTTCCTGACAACAGATCCAGGCTTTGCAAATGTTTTATTAGGAGATTGTAAACATGATTTGTGCAGAAAAAGTTTTTACAAATCACAAAAAATTGCCTTTTTTGCACTTTTTTAGTTTTTTCCTCTATTCTTCGTTTTTTTCTAAGGCTTTGATGCTACGATATAGATTGATAGTACATGGCTTAGTTGAATACTCGATTCTTATTGGTCAATTCAGAACACGTGACACGTTGTTAATACAGTAGTACAGACCGCTGTCAAGGATGTATTGATCGTTGTTAAGGACGCTCACATCTGCAGAAAGAAGTCCTGTCGATTGAACTGCATGCAGTTTGCTTTTCAAACTGTTCGCTTGTCGTTAGTTTTCCGTTGTCTCCCGTCTGAGAGCAACATGGAGGATTTTAATATTAATTGGAGAGCACAGTAATTTGGATGAATGGTTCGTGGCTGATGAGTCCCCAGCGAAGAAAAGAAAAAGACAAGAGGGACAAGAAAACAGCGGAGAAGTAACGGGGCAGAAACGGGGCAGAAACCGTCAACACGGAGCTGCGGTCCTTTTTACGCAACGGTCCAGACATCAAACGGCGACACATATTCAGTGTGCGGTTCCTTTGGCATTAGGGCAGGATATCTAGATACTTCCAAGGTTTGACATCATGAAGTGTGCTACTTTTAGGCAAGCAGCGATGTTTTCAAATCTGTAATCAAAAAGCTCCGCAAAAACGCTATCGAAGCCGTTCCTGCCGTTGCTACGTAGTTCAAACGGTAACAACGGACTACTTTTCTTAGCGGATGCATGTCAATTAATCATAACGTTCCCCATAATGACCGCCTCGCTGCACGTTATCCCTTACGTATTATATAATGTCAACAATACAAATGTATGAGAGTCTGAGTAGTTTTCCTTTCAGTGACGTGTTTCCTCCGACAGCAGCTACGTGGTTTGAATATTCCACATCATCCCATCGAATTAAAATAATCCCTCTCAGGGTTACCTTTCGTCAGCGCTGCTTATTAACCTTATCAGAGTTCTCTGTGACCCTGCCTGGTTTCTAACCGCCAGGATTTCATTAAATCCCGACTTTGAAGTGACATTGATCGTATCGTTTAACTAACACGAGGCTTCCTCTGAGCGTCTCCACCTCACACACAAGACGCGTCTCATATCTCACACCGTTGATTGACTTCCTCTGCAGTTAAAGCAGTGATAGATGAAGCCGGCCCAAATGCAGACTTGTAGATGTTGATGAATGATATGTTATGGTTTAATGGTGGCTCGCCGCCTCCGTAACATGGCCGCCATCACAGGACAGATGGTGAGTCCATTCACGGAGACACGACGCTGCAGACTGTCCCTGGAGACACGGGGGACTGGTGTACACAACAATACATTACTGTACGCTGTTACTTCTGTCTGGAGTCTCTTTCCACAGAGGGGACACATGTTGATGTAGAATAGACATGAAGAAGAGGGACACATGTTGATGTAGGGGAGACATGAAGAAGAGGGGACACATGTTGATGTAGAAGAGACACGAAGAAGAGGGGACACATGTTGATGTAGAAGAGACATGAAGAAGAGTGGACACATGTTGATGTAGAAGAGACATGAGGAAGAGGGGACACATGTTGATGTAGAAGAGACATGAAGAAGAGGGGACACATGTTGATGTAGAAGAGACATGAGAAGAGGGGACACATGTTGATGTAGAAGAGACATGAGAAGAGGGGACACATGTTGATGTAGAAGAGACATGGAAGAAGAGGGGACACATGTTGATGTAGAAGAGACATGAAGAGAGGACACAATGTTTGATGTAAGAAGCGACATGAGAAGAGGGGACACATGCTGATTAGAAGAGACATGAAGAAGAGGGGACACATGTTGATGTAGAAGAGACATGGAGAAGAGGGGGACACATGTTGATGTAGAAGAGACCATGAAGAAGAGGACACATGTTGATGTAGAAGCGACATGAAGAAGAGGGGACACATGTTGATGTAGAAGAGACATGAAGAAGAGGGGACACATGTTGATGTAGAAGAGACATGAAGAAGAGGGGACACATGTTGATGTAGAAGAGACATGAAGAAGAGGGGACACATGTTGATGTAGAAGAGACATGAAGAAGAGGGGACACAGGTTGATGTAGAAGAGACATGAAGAAGAGGGGACACATGTTGATGTAGAAGAGACATGAAGAAGAGGGGACACATGTTGATGTAGAAGAGACATGAAGAAGAGGGGACACAATGTTGATGTAGAAGAGACATGAAGAAGAGGGGACACATGTTGATGTAGAAGAGACATGGAGAAGAGGGGACACATGTTGATGTAGAAGAGACATGAAGAAGAGGGGACACATGTTGATGTAGGAGAGACATGAAGATGTGGATGTTGCATGATAGGAGACCTTTACGTCCTAACCTTTCTGTCTTCAGGTGGAGACGGGGGAAGTCGAGGTGAAGGCGGTTCTTCTCCGGTCTTCCACCTCCCAGCAGACTTCTTCCACCCGGCTGCTGTAGCTCATCCGGGCAGGCCCAGGACCCGTGTTGGTCCCGGGGACAGAGGCCCGTCCAGGCCCAGGACCCGTGTTGGTCCCGGGGACAGAGGCCCGTCCAGGCCGCCCTCCCCGGCCTCCTGGGCCTCGCTGCGCTCAGCTGGAGCAGACAGCAGGCCTCTGAGCTCTCAGGTATTATGAACAGATGGACGGACGGAGGGATCCGTACTTCTGAGTGTTTTAGATAAGTGAACCAGAGTTGTCATGGATCAAAACATAATCCAGGCAGATCGGATTTTCCAAATGATGTATAAAACAAATAATAGTAGAATTGCGAGACAGAATGTGTGAAGCGGGATCTGAAGCTTCAGAATAGGGGCCTCGACACGAAACAGTCATTATTAAACATATACACGTCTAGAAAGAAAGAGTGTATGCATTATACAGGAACATCCACCACCTATTGTTTTAAGCAACACATTAAGTTGAGGAAACACTCGAGTCAAGTGTAATGAAAGTCAGACGGTGTGTTAGACGGGCCGTGATATCATGAACCTGTTGATGGACGCATTCCAACACTTGTTCTGTTCCCAGCTGTATTCACCTTGCAGCTGGATCAAGTGTTTGAGTCCTGGATGTTTGAAGTTTAACTTCTTCATATGTCTAATATTATAGTTCACTTTTCATTCAGGACGTATGACGCCGCGCTGTCAGTACGCTTCTCCTTGTTTGTGATTGGTCGAATGTTGCTAGCCCCGCCCCTTTCACGTGAACGCGCGCTCAGCCGGACGGAGAAGCCCTGGCTCGAGTTACCGAGTTGATAACCAGCGTCGAAGGACCGCTTAGCGAGAGCGCGCTTCTTTTGGGTTAAGCCGGGTAACTCGAACACATCCAGGGTCTGTGGACTGGCTTCGCAGCACAGGCCTCAGAGGACACACAGTGATTACACTGGTAATAACACACTGCTGAAAATTGCCGTTAAAACATTTGTTCTCTTCCACGATGTCTCCCTGCCGCCAACACGCTGTTTATTCCAATTGACTTGGGAAATCAGTTCTGATGTCACATTTCAAACAAGCTATTTAAATGTGACTGTATGGCCTTGCTGTATGTTCAAACGCCAACTATCAGATGTGATACAATAGGCAAGTTTATATGCACCTTTCAACACAAGGCAATTCAAAGTGCTTTACAAGAAATGAAAGACATTCAGAAAATGGCATTTAAAAACAATAGCCTATGTTTTAAGGAAATAATATGCTTCTCAATCTCAATCTTTATTTCTTTGTATAGTCAATTTAAAGCAGTGGTCTCAAACTCAAGGCCCGGGGGCCAAATCCGGCCCGCGACTTCATTTTATGTGGCACCGCAAGAGCTTGCAAAGAATATAATACGTTTATTATACGGTTACATGCCGATTTACAGAAGCAGGTTGCCCATAAACTACATGTCCCACAATGCATCTCGTTTTGTGACATGCGCACTGAAGAGACTTGCAATTTGCCCTGGACTTCTGCTTTCAGACGTAGTTAATTACTAAGTTATCCTATCCGATAATAATCCAATTCAGAGGCAATAATGTTATATAATACATTATTTTATATATATATTATATATTTATATAGTTACAACCGGCCCTTCTAGTGCAACCTTTATGCGAAGGTGGCCCGCGACGAAATTTTGTTTGACACCCCTGATTTAAATCAACCGCAGTTGATCGAAGTGCTGTCCAGGGAACAAGCATACTAACTAGAGACATGTAAAAACAGACACATGTCAAAATGTTACGCTCAACTATATGAAAAGCCAGAGTCATGAAATGAGAGCAGTAACCCAACGAGCTGTTTCCACGCAGACTCCAGAGCTGCTGCAACAAAAAGGAAAACGAAACAGCGACCTTAAAGCTGAAAGTCAACCTGAACAGTAGGTTGTGAGTAGCGCCTGTAGAAACGTTCCCGACCTGTGGAACCCCCGCCCCCCTCCCCGTCCCCCCGCCTCTATTGATATTCTTTTGTGTGGAGCTCCCCATCATTCATTTAGTTATAAATAAAGGTATCTCATTTGGTATTGAATCCAACACCTCCCCCCGCGCTGGCTTCTGCATGAAAACAAGCGAGGATGAAAAGGCACTTATTTTAGTTCTTGCCGCCGTGTAACCATGGAGACGGGCTTCTCTTTTCTCTCCCCTCCACCTGTTTGGGTTTGTTTAGCTCGTGCCTGAGTGCCTCTCTGATCCACAGCTCTGCGGCGCTCAGCTAATTAGCCCCGAGTCTGATACCGTGCACACTCTGGATCTTCACTTTCTCTTCGGTCCCTTTTTTTGTGTTTCCTTTGTGTCTTCTTCTGGTGTCTCTGAACGCCTCCTTCTTCTGCCTGGCCTCCATCGTGTTCCTCTTTTCTGCCATTTCTCCTTTCTCGTAAACTCTCACGTTCCTTTGAGAGCATGGCAGGAACAGTGCTGGCATGTATGAATAATGTCGATGTCTCATTTGCAATAAAACTAATGCTATGTGACACATTGATAAGAAGGGGTGCACCAATCAGGACGACCTCTACACCTGAAACCATACGTGGACATTTTAGTTAAAGGTGGGGTAGGTAAGTTTCAGAAACCGGCTCGAGATACACTTGTTGTTATATTCCATAGAATGCTCTTAACATCCGATAGCAATGAATATCTGAAGTGCTTTGACAACAAATACATCAAAAAATATCATCTGTGGAAGCCGTGGCGCTGTAAAAAGCACGACCAATCATCTGAGCCGGCTAAAGTAACTGGATGGCCTACCTGCCTGTCAGCCTTCCATCGGGGCACAGACTTATCTCGTGCCCTCGTTGGTCATGTGCGCGTTCGTGTGTGTTGGAGGAGGGGCTCTGTGAGGAAGTGGCAGATTTTCTCCGGTTGTGTATTTTCAAATTCTAGCGATCTCGAGCCGGTTTCTCAAACTTACCTACCCCACCTTTAAGATAAGAAGTACTTTATTTATCTTCCACCGATGCCTCAAACCTACCTTCAATCTAACAATGTATGTTTTAAACTTCTCTTTATGGGTTATTAAAATCTGCCCTTTTAGTGCAATTTTCTAAAGTCCACTTTAAACTCTGATGCAAACTGTTGAACTACTTTTTTAAAGAGTTGAAGAAAAACAATCAGAATCAAATTCAGGAACTAAATGTACACTGAACACAAATATAAACGCAACACTTTTGTTTTTGCTCCCACTTTTCATGAGATGAACTCAAAGATCTAAAACATTTTCTATAAACACAAAATAACCATTTCTCTCAAATATTGTTCACAAATCTGAAACAATGTGTGACAGTGAGCACTTCTCCTTTGCCCAGATGATCCATCCCACCTCACAGGTGTGGCATATCAAGATGCTGATTAGACAGCATGATTATTGCACAGGTGTGCCTTAGGCTGGCCACCATAAAAGGCCACTCTGAAACGTGCAGTTTTGCTTTATTGGGGGGGTCTGGGGGGGTCCGAAAACCAGGCAGTATCTGGTGTGAGGGGTAGGGTTAGGGTTAGGGGTAGGGGTAGGGGTAGGGGTAGGGTAATGTTGTGAATCGAGTGGCCTGTGTTCGTCGTCCATTACATACGCCTGCCCATACCATAACCCCACCACCACCATGGGCCACTCGATTCACAACATTACCCTACCCCTACCCCTACCCCCAGATACTGACTGGTTTTCGGACCCCCCCAGACCCCCCCAATAAAGCAAAACTGCACGTTTCAGAGTGGCCTTTTATGGTGGCCAGCCTAAAGCACACCTGTGCAATAGCCATGCTGTCTACTCAGCATCTTGATATGCCACACCTGTGAGGTGGGATGGATTATCTCGGCAAAGGAGAAGTGCTCACTATCACACATTGTTTCAGATTTGTGAACAATATTTGAGAGAAATGGTTATTTTGTGTTTATAGAAAATGTTTTAGATCTTTGAGTTCATCTCATGAAAAATGGGAGCAAAAACAAAAGTGTTGCATTTATATTTTTGTTCAGTGTATTAGAAGTAGGTTATAGCAGAATTCATCCTTAATGCTTGTTCAAACAATTCTTCAAGAAGCGAGACATGTGTGCTCGGCCCTTCTTGTGTAATAAGTTATAACTTGACGGAGAGATTGTTGAGCAAAGTGGCAAATAAGAAGATTCTCTTCCGTTGCTGAAGCGAACTTGTGTCTTTGCATCAGAACGAGTTCCACTTCGGTGAACTTTGACCCTCTAAGTAGCAGCTTCAACCAATAGCAACGATGTGCGTGTTGTTGACACTGCTGTCAGCACGGCGTGCCGTTGGCAGGCACATATGAAGCAACATGAATGCTCAGATGTCCTCTGTGAGATGAGAACGCATGTGACCCGTCGAGGCAACACCACGCTGCCCACAGGCTGGAGCAAGCGGGAAGTCTTGTTCATCATTTAAAAGAAAGTGTAAAACTATTTTAAATCTAATCTTGTGAATAAATAATAATAAATAAATCAAATGTTGCGTGGTGCAAACCAGGAATAAAGTACTAATTGCTTCCCTTCCTCTCACCACCCCCTCCCTCTGCGTGTGACACGGAGGACTCACAGGAACTCGGATGCACGATTCGGTTTTGACTTCAAAAATATATTTTATTTTACAAAAGACTTTTCAAAGTAAAAGATTACTAGGATCAACGAGGATACTCAACAGATCTCCACTAGGTTGCTCAATAGTTCACGAGGGTATACAGACATCGACTTGGTGTGTAGACAAGACACACGCACACACACACACACACACACACACACAAGATAATGGGGCACAGGGGAAACCAATCAGGAGCAGGAGACACCAAGCAGGCTGGCAGGTGACACACAAAGACAGGAAGTGTGGACACCTGAAAGAGAGGGTAGAGATACCTAAATAAAATGCAAGAATAAACACAAAACAATAAACTAAAAGGACTCTAACGCTGAAACCTTACAGTGTGCACATTTGAAATCCTGGTTCAATCATTTAAAAGAAAGTGTAACACTATTTTAAACCTAATCTTGTGAATAAATGAAATGTGTTGTGGTGCAAACCAGGAGTAATGTTTTCAAAGTCAATTGTATTGTCAATCTTTCAGTTTGTGTGTACAGACAGAGAGATCGAAATACCGTTTCTCAATCCCAAATACAAAATCAAATATATATAAAAAATATGTATATATTAGGGCTGTCAAACGATTACAATTTTTAATCAGATTAATCACCATTCGAACTATGTCCAAAATATGCCATTTATTTATGTATATTGTTGGGAATGGAAAGATAAATGAAAGAAGGCGGATATATCCATTTAACACAGTATCTATGTTTATTATAACATTTTTCTGCGTGTCAAAATGAAAGACAACCCACACACCTATCAATCATCAAACCGTGGGGTCTTAATTCATTACTTGTTGATTTCTATCAACGGGGGAGTACTTCAGGAAAGTCGACAGAGGGGGGGGGGGGCTAGTGGAGTACTTCGTGACCACAGAGTGTGCACGTTGTGATCAGCTGTTTTAGCGCAGTTCTCCAGTGAAGGGGGGAGTCTCCCTCCGCAGCCGGTTGGCGTAGTTTTGGCACAGTTCCGTTGTACAGACCGACGTTAACAGCAGCCCTGTCTGTGCACACGGAGACCGACTCTGTCGTCCGGTGATCTAACCGCCTTCTGGAAAAGCTTCACAAGTACGTCGGTACGCAAATGCGCTTTGTGACACAAGTGACGGTACGCATTTCAGATTACGCACATAACCTGCGTACCAGTTATGTGCACCCCTGTACCAGAGCCATATTATTACTATTATATGGCTCTGCCCTGTACTACAGCAAGAGTATTCTCCGTCGGGACTTCCTGCAACAACACCACGCCGTTATCAAAGATGTTCTATTGAGAAGACGATCACTACGTGACAAACGTTTTCAAAACCGTGGCTACTGAAATCAATCTTACTAACTGCTGTCTGTGCAATTTACTCCGCACGAGTTGGCAGACTTTATTTTGCTTACTTTAACATCATGTTTTTCACTTTAAGCCATTTCTTGGTATGGGTGCAGCCTACCCCAGCCATACCCTGGCGCTGCCACTGGTGGCACGTATGGGGCGGGCCATTCTGCACATGCGTTAAATGCGTTAGCAATTAATTCAAAAAATTAATTACCGCCGTTAACGCGATAATTTTGACAGCACTAGTATAAATAGATGTACATACCTATATATATTTATATATATACATAATCAAAAGACACATTTATACATATGCATACATTAAGACCTAAATAAAAGCACAACAATCAATATATACAAAATAACAGTCACTTCAATATCAATATATATATTATAGGGCTGTTAAATTAACGCGTTAACGCAAAAACGCCACTAATTATTTTAACGCGATTAACGCATGTGTATTTTTGTCCTCGGCCGCCCCGTAGTTTCAGAGCGCATCGAGTCTAAAATACCGTCTACAAGCTGATGCTGACAGCCCCGCTCCTGCTGCCCGCTTGCTGCAGACCACACTTCCACGCTCACCAGCAGGCACCGACTGGCCATCGGGAGGACCGGGAGGGTGTGTGTGTGTGTGTGTGGCTCGAGCGAGCGAGAGAGAGACCTTACGTGCATTGTTGTTGTTAGCATCTGTGCTAGCTAGCTGCGCTAACGGATATAAGGAGCTGTTTAAATGAAAACAGAGGAGCGACATTTCGCCACAACTGCGCCGAGCACTTGACTTGATGCAGGAAGCAGACAGCGGGACATTGGAGGAGAAGTCAGCACACTCAGCTCTGATAGTGCGCAACATGATAGCAGCGTCCAGGCAGCTCCCGTTCGAGCATATGCCTTGAGCTGCACATAGCTCCAACGCGCGATCCATCACACACACACACACACACACACTGTATTATTGTTGCTGATATGTTGATAAGAGTATTACAAACTATCCCTCTAAGGTACATTTAGAACAGATCAAAAATGTGCGATTAATTTGCGATTAACTATTTTAATCGAGTGGGCCCTATTATAAGTATATATTAAATGTTTTTAGCTTGTATTGTCAAATGATACTTATACGGTCTGTTATGTGTGATTGCGCCTTTGGAACTTGGAATGTCGCTGTACTCTGTGTAGTGACAATAAAGGAATCTAATCTAATGTCTTCCTTTCCCTTCCTCTCACCACCCCCTCCCTCTGTGAGCAGCACCCGTCTCACAGTGACTCCTCTCTGGCCACGGGCAGTTCAGAGGGCAGCCTGCAGACCACTCTGGAGGAAGGGCTCAGCTTCAGCGTGTCCCCTCCCCTCCCCATGGCTCTCCCCATCCATCCCCAGGAGGAACCAGCCTCTCAAGACCCCCCTCTGCTGAAGAGACGCAGCACTACGTTTACCCTCCAGACCACCAGGGGGCACCAGAGGAGCCAGAGCAGCGGTGGGGGGGGCAGCACCAGCCCTGGATGCCCACGTCAGGACTCAATGGACCCTTCAGACGAGGAAGTGGGGATGGGGACGGGTGTTTGTCGGCAGACCCTGAACAGCGAACATTTGTCAGAAACGCTGAACAGTCTCTCCCTGACGTCGCTGCTCAGCCCGGGCTCTCTGGCACCCCCGCTGGTGAAGAAGTGTAACAGCACGGGCTCACTGGACCAAACCAATGTATCCGCCAGGAGTAAAGATGGCCGCCACCTCATAGACGCACACGGTTACTTGTCCAACCCCTGGACGGAGGGGAGGGCGGCAGGGCAGCGGCAGGAGGAGGACATCACAGACTTCAGCGGGAAACCCACAGACACAAGCTCCAGGAAAAATAGATGAAACATTCGTTGCCTCCCTGGAGTGGATGTCTTCGACCGTTTGCATTTCTGTACCGTGAACAGAACGGGAAGAGACTTTAATACATGTCCTGTGAACCCTGTCGTGTGTTTGAGTCGTCTCTCATTCCTCTCTGGATCCGGCTGCTTGGGGTTAGTCGTTTCTCACAAGAACACAGTTGCGTCTGAGTGTTTAAATCCTCTCTTTTCTACAGGATATTGTTGCTTCATGAAAAGACTAAACAAAAAAGAACCAGCTTTTGGCAGATCTGGGGTTCACTATCTGGAATACAGGATATTTGAGAAAGCTACGGACAGGCATGACAATTAAAGTGATTGACGAACATTACTAAAGTGATGATATTTATAATTGTACTGCTTCGAAACAAACACTTCAAAGACATTAAAAGCTAGACCCAACGTGCCGTCAACCTCAGTGTTGTCAAGATTGGACGGATGGCAACCTCTGAAGAAGAACTGAACTTTGTACAGTTTTATTTTGTAATATCCATCGCTAACAAGTAGCATCGACCTCCCTTTTTTCCTCTTAAGCAGCTTTGTTGCGGGTAACTGAGAAACGAAAGCTTGTTTATTTTACTGTGTCCTTTTTTTCAACTTCAACGTATTGAAGTTGTGCGAATGTCGACATGTCTGTCTCTGTCTGTGAGCTAAAGTCTGATGATCCACAAAGGGCGTCTTTTAATAGAAGGCTGGATACGTGACTGCTGCTGGGAATACACGTGGGTCGGTGGAGGCGTTGGCCACTTTCAGAGTGGACTCTTTGTGCTTTCTACATACCCATGAAAGGGCTAAAATGTATTGAGTGCAGACCTGGGCAAAAAACTACCTAACACGCTGGTTGAAAGGGTTTACACCCCAGACTTTTCTCATGAAAGTAATATATATATATATGTAAGAGAGATCTGTCCCTGGAAATAACTTGTAAAAGTATTGGTTGGATTTCTCGCGAACATCCAGAATTTCCTCAAATATGTATTTAACACATTTAAACAGTTTGAAATAAGCTTAAAAAGACGTCCCGCGTATATTAACCATCTACTTACATGTTAAATGTGAAGTAGGGATTCCCTCGGATCAAATATACTTCACAAGGCAGGGGGTAACACAGTCAGCATATTAATAAAACATGGAGAGACTTCGGAAAGAGTTTGATGTCATCTAGTTTCCTCGTCTCTGCTTCAGACGATGACTGACTACTAAACGGTGCGTATCGAAGACGGAGGGATTTTAAACGTAATGCTTCAAAGGGAATTAAGAAAAGATGGATTTGTTTCCTTTGCTAAGTGGTTCAAAGATATTGGCTTTGAGAATAGTCATTAGTCATTTGTACAGTTATGTCAATTAGTTTCCATGATAGCTCAATGGCTAAAGTATGGATGACATGTTTGGTCCGTCATTGCTTCACCACTTTGGTCTAGAATGAACTGCTATTGGAGAAATATATATATATATATTTGGGGTCCAGTGAATAAACCCTAATGAACTTGAATGTCCCATTAATTTAAATTAACGTCACCAACAGGTCAAAGATTACAATTATGTTGAACTATCTGAACATCTGCACCACGTATTGTCATCAAACCTTTCAAAGAAGTTCATAGTACCCTAAATATGAAGTGCAACAGCCCCCCCCCTTCATGTGTCCATCCAGCAACATTCAAAGCACCACCGTGCTCGACCACAGCCTCACAGAGCTGCTAGCGAGGCTGCAGACTGCCATCACCTTTGCATATATACCTGCTAAACTGTTCCTTTGTAGTTTGATCAGAACCAGACCAGACATTGGTACAACAAAAAGAGCTGGTCTCGTCCTCATTTGCTTGTTTGAAAGAATACTTCCTAGAACGTGATGCCATTCCAAATGCACTTGGCCTTCTAGGGTGCATTCACACCTGATAGTCGCTCTCAGCTGCGCACCAGACCACCGTTTGTTAGTTTCATTCTTCAGAAGGTCCGGTTTGCGTTCACACGGCAAAACTCAAACAGACTATAAACTTTAAACACAAGTCATGTGCACAGAAATGCTGTTCACCCATTAGTCAGACATTAAGGGGGTAAAAACGCAAATCCCGGCATTTTCTACCAGAGCCTCCGCCATGGAGCATCGGCACTTTCTGCAGGTTATTCTCGTGCTGCTGTTAGTCTGGAGATCAACAGACCCGGCCCGCGCATACGATTATATAATCAGACCACGTCCGTTAAAACACATTCTAACATAATGAGAGACGTTCTGCAGTCAGGAGGGCGTTTCGCCGACGACAGGTGCTCTTACTTTTATGTAGCTGACGGAGAAGTTTTACTTTACACGACACTGTTCAACACTTCATTCTGCTTCACTCTTTAACTGAACAACCGCGGATGTCTTGAAAGACTCTTTCGCTGAAGATTTTGAAGACATCCGCGTTCTTGTGACACGTAAATACCACGCTTCCTGTGTTTCGGTGCGGACTGCGTTCACACTGACCCAAATGAACCGCTCCAGAGTTCACTAGCAAGCGCTCCGAGACCACCTCTTTTAGCGGACCAGTCCGGTTGTTTAGTTCACTTAAGAGGTCTCGGACTGCGTTCACACCGACCCAGATGAACCGCACCAGGCGGCTAAACGCACCAGGGTTCGATTCAACCGGACGATACAAGGCAGGTGTGAACGCACCCTTAGTCAAACTCCACTAGACCCAAAGAAGAGAAGCTTGATGAAGAACTGCCTTCAATGAAGTCAGATCCAGCATCGGGTGACAACGATGGCTGATGTTAAGCATTGTGTTGTGTAAAGACCTCTGGTACCAGAAGCATGGGCGTGTTGACACAACCTCTTCAGTTCAGTTGTCTTTAATTCTGTCCAGTGTTCACCTCAGTGCAACTCCGTTTATTGGGTTTGCATCAAAAGCCACTGATACGTATTTCAAATAAAAACAGAGAGCGTTAATATGAAATGTCTGTGGGACCAGTCAGATCAAACTGAATGACATCAAACTGCCTTTCTGTCGTGGTTCAATAGCCCAGGATACACCTGAGCTGCTGACATGATACTCGAGGAAGCTGCTTTGCATGTGCGTGTGAAGTACTGGGCATGAGTTGTGTGGGTTCAGTGTACTGTCAGATGTCCAGGACTTCAGAAGATGAGACGGTTGCTGCATTAAACCCAAATGATTATTGACTCAGGTCTGCTTGAGTGTAGCACGATAGTAGAACATACCCCGTACGATGGCACGGATCTGGTGTGAACATGTGACTTCGAGCACTTCTTTGACGACCCGTGTGTCGTGAAAACCCAGAGCAGGTAGACCTCAGGTTGGACCTATATGCACTCACACACGCCACATATTAAAGCACATGCGTACAGTAAGAAATATACAAAGATGTCAACACACTGCGGGATGCTTCTGTAGTGGTTTGAGATGAGATCCGTCTTCATCTCTTCTTCTACTTCGTCTTCACTGTTGTCCTAATTCTCATTCAATTATCTCCGTCCACCGGGAGGCCGGAGTATAACATGAATATTGATTCCCCCCTCTATTCGAGATATGCAATATGCTAAGTAGATGTACAGTTAGAGACTCGTATAGCCAATATGGTGAGAGGAGATTATATTTATGACTTCATGTATTAGAATAAAATACCAGCGAGATTCAAAGGCCACTGAAAGGATGTATTCATGTATTCAAAGAGTGTATGTTTTCTCTTCTTCCCCCTTCATGTTCCCAACTTGATTTCCATTCTCCAAAAATGCATGTGGGTTTTATTTTCTGTTTTCTTAAATGTCATTCTAGTGTCATATAAAAGTGAAATAACTTTTCAACCTCTGTCTCCTGGAGTTTCTCTTTGCATAGTATTCCATTGTTGTTTCATTTCCGGTCTCAGTTCCTTCTTCATTGACTGTTCAAAAGTGTAATCCTTTTTAGCAAGTTGAATCCGTTGTGCAACAGCTACTAGATAAATATCTGAGATAATTATTTTGTTATATATTATATAATGAGATAGTTATATTGTTATCTGTTTTAGTGCGATTTTGCATCCAAAATGTTCATATGTCAAAATGTAAAAAATAACTTTATATAGGTGAGGTTGTCTTCAAAAACTAGATGCCAAACATTGACATGCTAAACATTTCTAAATGCGGTTTAGTAAGACCAATCAAAAGTATGTACTACTTAAAAAGTATTAAGCAGCATGTGTTTTTGCCTTGAACCGGATAAGTGTTATTTCACTGCCCTTTCTCCACAGCTCCTTTCAACAGCGCTTTTATTCATGTGGTACCTTGAAGCATCGAGGTCGGCCCTTAACTAACTGGCATCAATACGCCGGCCCTCATGCAGCAGATAAGGGGGCTGAACAAGAAGTGCACACAGCCCCAGCTAGTGTCAGCAGAAAGTAGTTCAAATAAGAATGAAAAAATAATGCAAACAAAACATGATCTTAAAATATATTTTAAGATCATGTTTAGTCGTCTGATTGGTCTGTACTTTGCTGCCGTCTGCGTTCTTCTAACTAGTGTCTACAGTGTGCCTATCGAGCGACGTGGGGCATGCCCCTCTCTCTCTGTCAAAGTGAATGGGTTCTGTAAAAACTACACTGCGCATGCTCAGAGGATTTTCCTATTCAATGTGTGCGGCAAAAAATAATGACCATAGTGGCATTGAGCTGCCATACCCACCAAACGTCATCGCTTAAATCAGAGAGCTGATTGGCTGTAAGTACGTGTGCCGCGAAAAGCGTAGTTTTCACCCTGTAGTGAAGAAGAGACGAGAGAGAGCAGCGTACAGCGATTACAATCAGTGAAATGAAGTTGACCGTCTACTTCAGATTTGGTAAGTTCATTTCATTTCATATATTTTGTTGATCTCCTTAGTTTTGCCTACAGGCTATTGCTCTGCTGGATCCATTGATATTGTGACCTCTGTGATGAGGGTCTTATGTTTTCCTTATACCCCCTCCCCCCCCCCCCCCCCCCCCCCGCTCTCTCTCGGAACCATGGATAGCTACAGCTATTTGTTTACGTGTTTAAAAAAGCACCAGAAGCTTTTATACACACATCTAAGTTGTTCATTTCAAACCTTTATTTACCCAGGTGTATCCCATTGAGATCTCTTTTTCAAGGGAGACCTGCTCAAGTAGGTTCCACATGAAACATAAACAGAACAACAAAAAGGACATCATACAGCAGGATCCGGACCGAACTGTAAATCAATCCGGACCGAACCCTGTGTCCCATTATAAAAAATAAAAAAAAATTATAAAAAAATCTGATTCTGAAATTAAAGTGGACCTATTATGCTATATTGGAAAAAATATATTGTAGGGCCATACCTTTACAAATATAGGTCTGTGAAGTTTTTTGCATAAAATACCAAACAGTTCACCCATTCTAGCCATGCCTCATACCGCTCGTTTGCAGCCCTGTTAGAGAAACGCGGATTTTGGGTCCTTAGCTTGAACAAAAAAGAGGAGGTGGAGCTAAAGCCTGATCAGAATTAGTTAAATTAAATTCTGTTGTAATAAAACGCCATCCTGTTCTAAACCACATCAAGGATTATTTCTGAAACAGTATGGAGCTCAAATGCTTATTCTCTTGCGGGTTTATCACAAGGTGAGTTCCTTTCTTTATTTCCTGCTTTTTGAACACGTGCTCTCCAGTACAGGTTAGCTCTGAGTGTTAGCGAGGCTTGCTAATGTAAACAAAGACGAGATTACGTCCAAAACACGTTCAAAACGCGTCAGGCATTGTTTCTGATAGCAACTTTCTGTGGGTCCGCTGCCGATTTGACGTCAGATTGGCAGCAAATCTGTATCCGCTCGTTGTTCCCTGTTTTTAAAAGATTTGGGTACGGAGGAAAAGAGAGCGGGTTGTATTTTCTGACGCTGCGTGAGTTCCCCGACACCGGGGACACATATTTATGTATAAAAGACATCACAAAGTGCATTTTGTATGATAGGTCCCCTTTAATGTATATTGTCTTGTGTCTGACGCGTTCTGAGAATGAACATGCATATATTTACTTGTGCGCGAGCGTGACACGCATTTAAGTTAACCGCAAGTTTACCTTGACTTTCTAATGCTTCTAATTGCCGAGGTTCAAGGCATTGGCTACAGACAAACTGCCATTTCTCCCACTAGTTCAAGCCATACTGTATGTATGTATGTATGTATGTATGTATGTATGTATGTATGTATGTATGTGTGTATGTATGTATGTATGTATGTATGTATGTGTATGTATGTATGTATGTATGTATGTATGTATGTATGTATTGCATGTCTGTGTGTATACAGGGGCGCCGTTTACCGACAGGCAAGTGGTTGGACCAGAAGGGGGCCCCCAAATAAAGTAGATTAATCCAATCCAACTTTATTTATATAGCACTTTAAAACCTCCTGACCAAAGTACATGCATAGCGCGCCGAAACTGCTTCTTAATTTCAGTTTCGTTGCTCCGCTCCGGGGGTGGGGGGGGGGACTTTACTGGCATTGATCCGGACCATTGACCTTGTATAAAATTCACATGTGGACCTCTAACAAAAAAGATTGAGTACCCCTGTCATACAGCATCGTTACAGGGTAACTATCCACATGAGCAGGTACCAACAGCTTCCGATTGAGTAGCATCCAGCCGAGCTTTAAAAACATTTAGTGGCACCAGATTGCTCAGCTTCCATTTCAATTGCAGACTGTTCCAAGACAGAGGAGCTGCGCATCTAATAGCTATCTTCCCTAAGACAGTCGGTTGTTCGTGCCCCACCACTTGTGTACATATGAAAACGCCACTGATCTCGTCTACTTTGTGTTTAACCTTGTTGTTTCTTTCCTTACACAAAACACACTGAGACAACCACAACCAAGCTCACTGCTCCAACACCACTGCAAGACACATGTAATGCTGTAGAGTTAGGATACGCGGTATGTTATTCCATGTTCGATGTTGCTAAGACAAAAGGTAAATGGAAAGGGTTTATCGACAGCACAGCCTTACAGTTCACTTGGTTATTCGGTATTTCTTCCGCCATGAAACGCTCCAAAAAGACGGGGCCACGTAGTGTCTCTGTGTTCCTGTTTTATTCTGAAAAACTGTCTGTTTCTACTTCCTGTCTTTGTGTTTTCGTGCCTGTGTGGTCGTCAGCCTTATTCTTTCACCTGCTGCCCTGGTGTTTTTGCCAGCTCTGTCTCCATATGAGTTCTGCTTGTATTCAAGTCCTTGTCTTTTGACAGATCCCTGTTTATCATGCTTTGTTCCTACTTCTGGGGCCACACCTCTCCTATCTTCTCTGACAGGAAGTACAGGGCAGATTATACGCAGAGTCCTCCAACTACTGAGCCTCGAGGCTTATCGTTGTCAGACTAATAGCTGCTGCTTTATGAGATTTCATTTCCCTCCAGCGCCAGAAAGTGAGAACTGAAAACCTTTAAGTCAGACAAAGAACAACCCTTCTGCATTACGTCCATGTGCATTTTCTCTTTTCCTTATTATCTCTCCGTATTGAACCCCCGCCCGATCCCTCCATCCATCCTTAGTTATATCCACATTAAGCGCCTCCACGCTTCCCCTCGCTCCCTTTCATCTCTCATTTCCCTCTCTGATCTCACCAGGCCTCGGCCATTACGGCGCGGATCTGCCAACTCAGAAAGAAATGTCATTAGCGAAATATATTTGACACAGCTTTGCTCTCACGTCAATCCCCAAAGGAAGGATTTTCCAGCTCTATTTTCTGCTCACTGGATAACAAAGCAGTAACCCCCTTCTTAAGACTCCTCCCGGAGGCGTATGGCACCAACGAGGAACACGTATGGAGGATATCTTACAGCACATCTGCGGACACGAGGATGCAGTACCACCTATAGAGTTGCTAGCTTTGAGAATACATTTACATGTGTAAGCTTGGCCGGATTAAAACAGTGGGAAGTCCTTGGGCAGATATGAGCTGTCTTCCCCTCCCTCAAGTGCATGTGCATGTTGTAAATTCCCTGCCGCCTTCAAGTACCACACAACCTCAACATGCTGTTTAATTACATGTTGCCTAAAGCTCCAGAAACCAAACAGTATGAACACCCGACCGCACAGACAGTGTTGCAGTGTTCCAGGTTATCGTGTAATGCATTGAAAGCCAGATCACCACACATCTTAAGGCGAACCGTGTCTACCACAACTGGACCTTCTTGTAGACACACCCCCCCCCCCCCCCCCCGCCGCCGTTATAAAGTCCGTCTTTTCACTGAATTGCCGTCTTGAAAAGTACTGACAACAATTCCGCAACCTTATCCTCTTCACCTGTTGCCATGTCAACGTTAAAAACAATAAAACGGCATGAATTGCTTCGTCACATTTATCCTCTGCCTCGAGCCAGTTAACTAGCGGGCCCTTTAGAGCAACTGGAACCGAGGGGAACTCTGGAAGAACACGCCCATTGGCTACAGATCAATATCTGATTGGCTGATCAAACTGTCAGTCCAAACGTACGCTCTCATTCAGTGCAGCGGCCAGGGCATTCGATCAAGGATGTAGAATACCTTGTTGAAGGATATCCTACCCAGAGACCCAGAACGAGATCTGATTGGTTGCTTTCTTTTCCAACACAACACCACTGAAATGCGAAGTGCATGGTCCGAGAAGGACAAAACATAACACTGTTGTTAGAGAATATCTCTTCCTTACTCCTAAGATATTTAACCGTACTGCCTGTTGACGTTAATAACACATCCTGTTCGTGACGCCAGCTTTAAGGAATGTGCTCCAGCACTTAGAGTCAAGGTGTATGGCCTGATAGGGGGGTTTACGACTGTGAGAACACTGGCTTTCTAAGCTCCACAGATGTGAGAGACATCTCCTGTGTCTGCAGATGTGTACGCCCATGCCCAATATGTGGATTGGACTCTCTGTAAACTAGTTAAAGGGTCTACCGAGATGCGAGGCAGATCAGAATTGACACGGCAGTCAGAACCTTTTGCTGCTGTGACTTGTGATATGAATGCTCCGGCCGTATCCTTGTAATAAACTACCAGTGTTTGGCATCAAAGCTCCAACTCTCCTCGTGTCTGTCTGAGTCCTGACTCTCCATTGCTGCAGAAGTTACACATATCAACAACACAGATACCATTTCCATTTATTCATTTTATTTGCATTTGATAAAATTGTATTATTATAATTAAATCGATGTTTTGTTTGTTTTATCAGGGTGTTTCAGGGTATTCTCTGAACGCCTTGAAGGCCCTGACGGTTCGCCACTGACGGACAGCATATGTACCGTATTTGATCAAAGTAGCGTTAGCGGAGGCTTAAAAGGTAGATGGTCGTCTTCCAAACAGAAGACGGCTGGTTTTGATCTTCAGCCCTTGTCCTTGGGAAAGATAATGTTTGAATGTTAGTCTCTCTTAGCATGTGGCACCTTGTGTGAGTGAATGCTGACTTGTTTCTGTAAAAGTCATGTGAGGAGTTGCAAAGACTGGAAAAGTGCATTTCCCATTCAGTCTGAGTCTGACCCTGCAGTGCTCTGAATACGAGTGAGCATTTGAAACTAGATGCAATGGAAACAGCAGTGTCTTGACCACATGTCAGGACGGTCCGTCCATTGAATGTCACAGCTGCCTTCCCTGGAGCCTTACTGCGAGCATGATAAACCCAACTGTTACAGTGATGTGCGATAAAGAAAACCAATCGATTGTTAACAGTTGTTTTTTTACCACAGCTGGCAAACAAAGTCTGGTGCCAGCGCTAAGCGGCTCAGGAACAGGAATGGTTCTTTAGTATTTCCATTATGTTGAAGAGAAACAAGTTCTGCTTTGAGGTACAGAAACTTTTCTTTGCTTAAAAGAAAAAGGTTAGCAGATAAGGGCTTCTGGTAGAGCCTGCCGTCTGTAAAGCTAATCTAAGTTATCATGGTACTCTATGGAACATTCACACAACCTTACCTGCATCACTACACAATATCTGTTTGAGAAAGAATTGTGAAAATACACGTAAGATCAGATAAGATAAGATAAGAAGTACTTTATTCATCCCAATTTGGGAAATGTTTGTGTTGCACAGCATAAAAGACATGGCGTCGTACAATACACATTAAGAATAATAGAAATAAACAAGAAAGTAGAAAATGCATGTTGAATTTACAAATTAACAATAACAAAAACAAAATATAAAGCAAGTTATTATATTACATTATTACTTTATTATATCACATGTTAGACACTTTTATCCAATACTCAACACTGTGGGCAATACTCAAAACTGTGGGACACCACGACATGCTGACTGCAGTGGGGTTCGAACCCGTGCTCCCCTGATCCCAACACCAACGCACAACCCACTGCGCCACACGCCTCCTTATATATAATAACTATATATATATAAGTATGTGAGGGATGGAATATTAAATATTAAACTGAATATTTAAGTCCTAGAGAAGATGTACTGTATAGGAATGCAAGACGTCTTTTTGATTGGTGCATGCTGGACCAACCATTGGGTGTTCTGCCGACGCTGATGCAGTGACAGGTGAGGCAGCAGGGGATCAGACAGCAGGCGCACACGTACGGGTGTCCACACGCATTAATCCGCCTGTAATGAGAGTCTAATAACTATAATGTGATCAGAGTGAGACCCACAGGCCGACCTGCCATCTCTTAATGGGGACGAGTAGTTCAATGGATGGATGTTAACGGGGATAGGTGGCGGTGATACTCCCCTTGTATCAGAGGTGTGTGAACACAAACTTCAGGACAGATGATATTGATACAAAACGGAAAGCACAAAAAGCAGAAACAGAACTGTTAATAATGTACCGCTTGATTGTCCTTTCATCCATATGGACTTGCCATTCTGTCTGTCTGTCTGTCTGTCTGTGTGTGTGGCCTAGCATTACTATACTTGTGGGGACCTAAATGTGTGTGTGTGTGTGTGTGTGTGTGTGTGTGTGTGTGTGTGTGTGTGTGTGTGTGTGTGTGTGTGTGTGTGTGTGTGTGTGTGTGTGTGTGTGTGTGTGTGTGTGTGTGTGTGTGTGTGTGTGTGTGGTCTAGCATTACTATACTTGTGGGGATCTGTTTACATAGTCACGTGTGGGGACTCACCTCCCTTATGGGGACAAAATGGAAGTCCTCATAAGGGGAGTCATTAATTTTAGGGTGAAGACTTGGTTAGATTTAGGGTTAGGGTTAGGCATGTGTTGGTTATGGTTAAGGTTAGGATAAGTCTCCAGGAAATGCATGTAAGTCAATGTAATGTCCCCTGAAGTGATGTATACATGGTATGTGTGTGTGTGTGTGTGTGTGTGTGTGTGTGTGTGTGTGTGTGTGTGTGTGTGTGTGTGTGTGTGTGTGTGTGTGTGTGTGTGTGTGTGTGTGTGTGTGTGTGAATTCAGCAAAAGAAACACGGAATAAATGTGAACTAAATGTATGAGAGCCACCAGTTTGGCCATAGATTGCTAGACAGCTAGAATTTGCTAGCTTTTGATAGGTGGTTAACGTAAGCTAGCTAACCAATTAGATAGCTAGGGAACGTTAGCTAGCTTTTACAGTAGCTAAATAACATTAACTAGCTAGTTAGATAGATAGCTAAAGTTCGCTAATTAGCTTGTAAGATGGGTAGCTAATGTTCGCTAGCTAGCTAGATAGCTAACATGTGCCCGTTAGTAGCATACTGAAAGGTTAATTGAATTCAGTCGTAGGTTGTTGTTTTTTACATTTCAACATTGTGGACCTTTGTCTCCTCCTGGGAGTGAGAAGAAACTTGTACTTTTGATCGTTTGATATACGAAAGCCACTGAATGTGGTGATGTGGTTCTGTAAAAGCATAGGCACAGTGTAGATGTGAATGATCCCAAATAAAGTCATTACCATGCATGTAATGCTCCTTCAGCAGAGCCCACCTGCAGGGAGCTGCAGCGCCTCGCAGCGGGGTATTTCATAAGGGACGGTTCAAACAGCTGCTGTCACCTTACATGTTGGATGCCACACAGATCTGACACGAACATACATGTCCCTCCTCTCTGACTCCACTTAGAGACTTCAGTCAAGCTTGAACAAAACGCCTTAACTTCTAAGAGACCGGGCGTTCATTAAGACACTTGAATGCATCCTAAAAATATATTTCTGCTGTAGAATAATTCAAATAAAGAGTCCACAAGCAAATCTTCTAATCATGCTCGGATCCAACCATCTGCGGCTCAGTCGCTCCAAACGCGTCTTGGAACATAAAGTGAAAAGAAATATCGCTTTTAGAAAAAAAAACGACTTTCACACGATTTAGTCATTAGAATATAATGTCTGTGTCAAATTGAGAGGTAGCAACAGGGTGAGGAGGGGGACACACTGCTTTAATTTCTTGGGCGAAATACTAAAAACTCGATTTAATCATGGAGCAATCAGACTGAAAGCACACACACACACTGACACATGCTGACACACACACACACAAACACACACACACTGACATCCTTGACAAACCATGGGTGACCACTTGATAGAATGTATAGTGCAGTAACAAGATAAGAGCTCTCTCAATTTAATTTGGATTCCCATTTAAAAACGTAATTAGGCCACAGAGAGCGAGCTGGTGCGACGCAGACAGACAATTAATCAAAGGGACGACGACACGTGTGTTTCCTTTCTCTCTTTGCCGCACAATAAGAGGCCGGGGAGGGCAGGGGACAGGGTGGGGGCCGCCGAGCACAGCATGCAATTACCTTCGCTATCTCCGGCTCAGGCTTAACTTAAAGCTCACACACCGACGCTGCATTCGGCACAGTGCAACGCGACACAATGGGGGGGGGGGGGATGGGGGGGCGTTTCTTAAAGATGAGCTGTGTGGAGGTGGCAGGCGTGTGCTGGCGAGGAGACAATGGAAGAGTGATGGCCTCTGTGTCAGGGCTGATTTGTGCATATGGACCTACTGCATGTGCATTGTCAATCAAGCACATATACATTCAAGGGCCATCACATAACAACCGGAGGTGGGAAGTAGTGGAGTACAAATACTTTGTTACTGTACTTAAGTACATTTTTCTGGTATCGACTTTTTACTTTGACTTTTTACATGTTGAACCCAAATACCTGTACTTTCTACTTCTTACATGTTGAACTCAAATACCTGTACTTTCTACTTCTTACATGTTGAACCCAAATACCTGTACTTTCTACTTCTTACATGTTGAACACAAATACGTGTACTTTTACTTCTTACATGTTGAACACAAATACCTGTACTTTCTACTTCTCTCATGTTGAACACAAATACCTGTACTTTTACTTCTTACATGTTGAACACAAATACCTGTACTTTCTACTTCTTACATGTTGAACACAAATACCTGTACTTTCTACTTCTTACATGTTGAACACAATACCTGTACTTTCTACTTCTTACATGTTGAACACAAATACCTGTACTTTCTACTTCTTACATGTTGAACACAATACCTGTACTTCTACTTCTACATGTTGAACACAAATACCTGTACTTTCTACTTCTTACATGTTGAACACAAATACCTGTACTTTCTACTTCTTACATGTTGAACACAAAT
Organism: Chaenocephalus aceratus; assembly: GCA_023974075.1. Taxonomy (NCBI): domain Eukaryota; kingdom Metazoa; phylum Chordata; class Actinopteri; order Perciformes; family Channichthyidae; genus Chaenocephalus; species Chaenocephalus aceratus. Next base: position 32,104 of record JAMFTG010002415.1, read on the forward strand.
ACCTGTACTTTCTACTTCTTACATGTTGAACACAAATACCTGTACTTTCTACTTCTTACATGTTGAACAACAAATACCTGTACTTTCTACTTCTCACATGTTGAACACAAATACCTGTACTTTCTACTTCTTACATGTTGAACACAAATACCTGTACTTTACTTCTTACATGTTGTACACAAATACCTGTACTTTCTACTTCTTACATGTTGAACTCAAATACCTGTACTTTCTACTTCTTACATGTTGAACCAAATACCTGTACTTTCTACTTCTTACATGTTGAACACAAATACCTGTACTTTCTACTTCTTACATTTTGAACACAATACCTATACTTTCTACTTCTTACATGTTGAACTTAAATACCTGTACTTTCTACTTCTTACATGTTGAACTTAAATACCTGTACTTTCTACTTCTTACATGTTGAACACAAATACCTGTACTTTTCTACTTCTCACATGTTGAACTCAAATACCTGTACTTTCTACTTCTTACATGTTGAACCAAATACCTGTACTTTCTACTTCTTACATGTTGACCCAAATACCTGTACTTCTACTTCTTACAGGTTGAACACAAATACCTGTACTTTCTACTTCATACATGTTGAACTCAAATACCTGTACTTTCTACTTCTTACATGTTGAACTCAAATACCTGTACTTTCTACTTCTCACATGTTGAACTCAAATACCTGTACTTTCTACTTCTCACATGTTGAACACAAATACCTGTACTTTCTACTTCTTACACGTTGAACACAAATACCTGTACTTTCTACTTCTTACATGTTGAACCAAATACCTGTACTTTCTACTTCTTACATGTTGAACCCAAATACTGTACTTTCTACTTCTTACATGTTGAACACAAATACCTGTACTTTCTACTTCTTACATGTTGAACTCAAATACCTGTACTTTCTACTTCTTACATGTTGAACTCAAATACCTGTACTTTCTACTTCTTACATGTTGAACTCAAATACCTGTACTTTCTACTTCTTACATGTTGAACTCAAATACCTGTACTTTCTACTTTCTTACATGTTGAACACAAATACCCTGTTACTTTCTACTTCTTACATGTTGACACAAATACCTGTACTTTCTACTTCTTACATGTTGAACTCAAATACCTTGTACCTTTTACTTTCTTTACATGTTGAACCAAATACCTGTACTTTCTACTTCTTACATGTTTGAACTCAAATACTCTGTACTTTTCTCCTTCTTACATGTTGAACTCAAATACCTGTACTTTCTACTTCTTACATGTTGAAACACAAAATACCTGTACTTTTCTACTTCTTACATGTTGAACTCAATACCTGTAACTTTCTACTTCTTACATGTTGAACCCAAATACCTGTACTTTCTACTTCTTACATGTTGAACACAATACCTGTACTTTCTACTTCTTACATGTTAACATCAAATACCTGTACTTTCTACTTCTTACATGTTGAACACAAATACCTGTACTTTCTACTTCTTACATGTTGAACACAAATACCTTACTTTCTACTTCTCACATGTTGAACACAATACCTGTACTTTCTACTTCTTACATGTTGAACACAAATACCTGTACTTTTACTTCTTACATGTTGTAACACAAATACCTGTACTTTCTACTTCTTACATGTTGAACTCAAATACCTGTACTTTCTACTTCTTACATGTTGAACACAAATACCTGTACTTTCTACTTCTTACATGTTGAAACACAAATACCTGTACTTTCTACTTCTTACATGTTGAACACAAATACCTATACTTTCTACTTCTTACATGTTGAACTTAAATACCTGTACTTTCTACTTCTTACATGTTGAACTTAAATACCTGTACTTTCTACTTCTTACATGTTTGAACACAAATACCTGTACTTTCTACTTCTCACATGTTGAACTCAAATACCTGTACTTTCTACTTCTTACATGTTGAACACAAATACCTGTACTTTCTACTTCTTACATGTTGAACCCAAATACCTGTACTTTCTACTTCTTACAGTTAACACAATACCTGTACTTTCTACTTCATACATGTTGAACTCAAATACCTGTACTTTTCTACTTCTTACATGTTGAACTCAAATACCTGTACTTTCTACTTCTTACATGTTGAACTCAAATACCTGTACTTTCTACTTCTTACATGTTGAACTCAAATACCTGAACTTTCTACTTCTTACATGTTGACACAAATACCGTTACTTTCTACTTCTCACATGGTTGAACTCAATACCTGTACTTTCTACTTCTCCATGTTGAACACAAATACCTGTACTTTCTACTTCTTACACGTTGAACACAAATACCTGTACTTCTACTTCTTACATGTTGAACCCAAATCCTGTACTTTCTACTTCTTACATGTTTGAACCCAATACCTGTACTTTCTACTTCTTACATGTTGAACACAAATACCTTACTTTTCTTACTTCTTACATGTTGAACTCAAATACCTGTACTTTCTCTACTTCTTACATGTTGAACTCAAATACCTGTACTTTCTACTTCTTACATGTTGAACTCAAATACCTGTACTTTCTACTTCTTACATGTTGAACACAAATACCTGTACTTTCTACTTCTTACATGTTGAACACAAATACCTGTACTTTTCTACTTCTTACATGTTGAACACAAATACCTGTACTTTCTACTTCTTACATGTTGAACTCAAATACCTGTACTTTCTACTTCTACATGTTGAACACAAATACCTGTACTTTCTACTTCTTACATGTTGAACTCAAATATACCTGTACTTTCTACTTCTTACATGTTGAACACAAATACCTGTACTTCTACTTCTTACATGTTGAACTCAAATACCTGTACTTTCTACTTCTTACATGTTAACCCAAATACCTGTACTTTCTACTTCTTACATGTTGAACTCAAATACCTGTACTTTCTACTTCTTACATGTTGAACACAAATACCTGTACTTTCTACTTCTACATGTTGAACTCAAATACCTGTACTTTCTACTTCTTACATGTTGAACACAAATACCTGTACTTTCTACTTCTTACATGTTGACCAAATACCTGTACTTTCTACTTCTTACATGTTGAACTCAAATACCTGTACTTTCTACTTCTTACATGTTGAACACAAATACCTGTACTTTCTACTTCTTACACGTTGAACCCAAATACCTGTACTTTCTACTCTTACACGTTGAACTTAAATACCTGTACTTTCTACTTCTTACACGTTGAACACAAATACCTGTACTTCTACTTCTCACACGTTGAACTCAAATACCTGTACTTTCTACTTCTTACATGTTGAACACAAATACCTGTACTTTCTACTTCTTACATGTTGAACCCAAATACCTGTACTTTCTACTTCTTACAGGTTGAACACAAATACCTGTACTTTCTACTTCATACATGTTGAACTCAAATAACCTGTACTTTCTACTTCTACATGTTGAACTCAAATACTGTACTTTCTACTTCTTACATGTTGAACACAAATACCTGTACTAATGTTGACCAATACCTTACTTTCTACTTCTTACTGTTGAACTCAAATACCTGTACTTTCTACTTCTTTCATGTTGAAACTCAAATACCTGTACTTTTCTACTTCTTACATGTGAACTCAAATACCTTACTTTCTACTTCTTACTGTTGAACACAAATACCTGTACTTTCTACTTCTTACATGTTGAACACAAATACCTGTACTTTCTACTTCTTACATGTTGAACTCAAATACCTGTACTTTTCTACTTCTTACATGTTGAACACAAATACCTGTACTTTTTACTTCTTTACATTTGAAACTCAAATACCTGTACGTTCTTCTCCTTCTTACATGTTGAACTCAAATACCTGTACTTTCTACTTCTTACATGTTGAACACAAATACCTGTATTTCTTTCTACTTCTTACATGTTGAACTCAATACCTGTACTTTCTACTTCTTACATGGTGAACCCAAATACCTGTACTTTCTACTTCTTACATGTTGAATCAAAGTACCTGTACTTTCCTACTTTCTTACATGTTGAACACAAATACCTGTACTTTCTACTTCTTACATGTTGAACTCAAATACCTGTACTTTCTACTTCTTACATGTTGAACACAATACCTGTACTTTCTACTTCTTACATGTTGACCACAAATACCTGTACTTTTTCTACTTCTTACATGTTGAACTCAAATACCTGTACTTTCTACTTCTTACATGTTGAACACAAATACCTGTACTTTCTACTTCTTACACGTTGAACCCAATACCTGTACTTTCTACTTCTACATGTTGAACTTAAATACCTGTACTTTCTACTTCTTACAACGTTGAACCCAAATACCTGTACTTCTACTTCTTACATGTTGAACTTAAATACCTGTACTTTCTACTTCTTACAAACGTTGAACACAAATACCTGTACTTTCTACTTCTCACACGTTGAACTCAAATACCTGTACTTTCTACTTCTTACATGTTGAACACAATACTGTACTTTCTACTTCTTACATGTTGAACCCAAATACCTGTACTTTCTACTTCTTACATGTTGAACACAATACCTGTACTTTCTACTTCTTACACGTTGAACCCAAATACCTGTACTTTTACTTCTTACATGTTGAACTTAAATACCTGTACTTTCTACTTCTTACACGTTGAACACAAATACCTGTACTTTCTACTTCTTACATGTTGAACTCAAATACCTGTACTTCTACTTCTTACATGTGAACACAAATACCTGTACTTCTACTTCTTACATGTTGAACACAAATACCTGTACTTTCTACTTCTTACATGTTGAACACAAATACCTGTACTTTCTACTACTTCTTACATGTTGAAACTCAATACCTGTACTTTCTACTTCTTACATGTTGAACACAAATACCTGTACTTTCTACTCTTACATGTTGACCACAAATACCTGTACTTCTACTTCTTACATGTTGAACACAAATACCTGTACTTTCTACTTCTTACATGTTGAACTCAAATACCTGTACTTTCTACTTCTTACATGTTGAACCCAAATACCTGTACTTTCTACTTCTTACATTTGAATTCAATACCTGTACTTTCTACTTCTTACATGTTGAACACAAATACCTGTACTTTCTACTTCTTACATGTTGAACTCAAATACCTGTACTTTCTACTTCTTACATGTTGAACACAAATACCTGTACTTTCTACTTCTTTACATGTTGACCACAAATACCTGTACTTTCTACTTCTTACATGTTGAACTCAAATACCTGTACTTTCTACTTCTTTACATGTTGAAACACAAATACCTGTACTTTCTACTTCTTACACGTTGAACCCAATACCGGTACTTTCTACTTCTTACATGTTGAACTTAATACCTGTACTTTTCTACTTCTTACATGTTGAACTCAATACCTGTACTTTCTACTTCTTACATGTTGAACACAAATACCTGTAACTTTCTACTTCTTACATGTTGAACCCAAATACCTGTAC
>JAMFTG010002416.1:0-21888 GCA_023974075.1 Chaenocephalus aceratus
CTTTCAATTGGCTAGCGCTCCAACACATTGTACGTGATAGGCTAAGGGGCGGGACATCTCTAAGCGTTTGACCAATCACAACAGAGCCGGTCAACTAACCAATCAGAGCAGACTGGGCTCTGGTTTCAGACAGAGGGTGAAAAGAGATGCTGCAGCACAGGCAGTATGAGAAGAATAAAGAGCTTTTTGAACATTAAAGCACAACACTGATATGAACCTGAAAATGAGCAGACGTTGTATATTCTGTTGCTATTTAATAACATGTTTTTTATTGTATGTCCTTTGCAAATTATTTTACTGAATCTTCCTTGTGTAAAGCTACTGCTGCTATAATTTTCATGATCTAAATGTGTTACTGACATGTCATGTAGTTTCCACCTAATGCTCTGCCAAGCTGATGGTGTGCTGCTGCCCCCCTGAGGCTGAAGGCAGTATTGCATCAACTTCTGGGCACCAAAGTTAAATGGCAGCACTTAGACAGAAAAAGCCCCTTTCATTTTACAATGTTTGAATACAGTGATTTTTAAAGAAATAAACTGGCACAGCTCCTACCAGCGTTTTAAGGATCTGCCAGGAAACCCCTTTGATATGTGTGTCCCTCAGGGATTCACACAACACAAAACAGAGCCTTTCACTTTCATAACCCTTGCATGAGTGTTTTCATCTTCAAAATGACGTTAGTGTTTGCCTTCAAAGTCATACGTCCTTCTCAATATTGAACACAGTCGATGATTGTGCAAATCAGTTATAACTCACATTGAAATTGTATTTATTTCTGCAAAGAGAAGACTCTGTTCTCATTGAGTGTGTGTTGAGACACAAATGATTGACAATTAAATAAATAAGGCATTAAGGGCTTAGACTAAAGAAACAGCCAATCATAAGAGAGGGCACCCTGTGTGTGTTGATTGACAGATTAAGACTTTTAAATGAAAAATGATTTTCTGAAAGGAACAGACTTTAGCAAAAAGGACATGTTGGATGCTGCATGAGAATAAAAAAGACGCATGCAATCAATTCAAGACGAAATATAACGAATGATATACGTTTTACATTTTGGATCATTGTATAATTCCATGGTTATTTGTTTTTCTACATTTAATTGTGAATATCTTATCCATTTACTTTTTATGAACACTTGGTTTTATTACATTTCTTTTCTTTCTGTTCTCACAGCTCCTTGGGATTTCTCTGCATTTTAAAGGGCTCTTAATTTAAGTGCTACTAAAATCATTGTTAATATACCTATATGATAATAAATATCATAATCAAAGAACAGAAATCAATAGTGTAATAATGTCAACATCTTAAGTATAGAGCGTCCACAAAGAATATGTTATGGGCCATAAGGAGATCTATTATTTATGCTCATATACGGTAATGTCCCACATATAATATAGGGCTGAGGCGGAGAAGTCGCTAATGCTTCCTATATAAACATACCCAATGACTACAGATAAATGACTCAACGTAATGCTTCATAACAGTGAATATAATACATTATACAAAATACATTATATTAACCTGATGAGGATGAAATACACTCTTCAATGAGTGATCAAAACTCAAACAATTTTCTTAATAAAGCATTTACACATTTCTTTAACTATACAGTGCAATAAGCAGATTAACACATCATAAGTATTGTATTTAATAATGCTTTATAGAAAGATTTAGAGTGACACAAAAACTCATAACTAGCCCATTTGTGCTTTTATCCAGTTAAAATATTGAGGAGAAAATAAATGCAGTTCTTAAAACGTTTCTCTTGTTTTGCAAAAATCAACATATTCCAAAAAGTGAGTTCACAGATTGGAGTTTATTTGAGAATGTTCTATTAAAAGAACAGCTCCTTTAGCTAATGAAGGTAACACACTCTTAATAAACATCTATATTTTTATTTTATTGACTATTTCCATGTCCATGAACTATTGTGTCTTAAAGGAGAACCAAGGGCATGTTGGGGATATTGTCGATGCGTGAGCGGTAGTGTGATGACACAGATGGCCGGAGCACCCTGTGGTCCCACTGCGGGCAAAGTCATTATCTCAAGCCGGAAGATCCTCAAGGACGTCCTTCCACTTATTTCAAGAACAACACAAGAAGCATGCAGACTACAAACTCACATAAAATCATTAAATATTCAGCAGATGGAACTGTGTCACCAGTCAGCGTCTCGCTGAATAACATCGTATTTCTCCGCGAGAGAGTGACAGAATGACACACTGTCCCAGGACGTGTCTCTATTTGACAATATGAGATTCACATAAAGGGAATAACAACATTGGCAGATGACTGGGGATTTCATATTCATGCAAATCGTTTCTTTTAGGGTTAGGGTAAGTGCAGAAACAAACTCAAAAAAGCAAGAAATGCTATACAGTAAGTATATTAGTTGTTCAATGACCCAAAGCATTTCAAGTGCCGTCCAGAAACTACGGAATCAGAAGTACTTTAATAATCCTGCGGGGAGATTGGTTTCTTGACTTTATTGCTTGACTTCTTTATCTATCTTCGTTTTGTTCCTTCTAAAAAGGAACAAAACTAAGATGTATACAATAAAAAGTATTATTATATCAACATAAGAAGCAAAAATGTCCAATAAAAAAGGTAGAATGAGATACATAAACATATACAAATAAAGTATAATGTCCAATACCATAACATATCATGTAAACCTGATCAAGTCAAGTGCCACCATATTGACTTAAACATTTCAAAAATAAAATATATATATGTACAAAAATTAAATATTGGCAAATGTGGAGTCAATCAATTTGGTTTTCAGCAAGACCCTACATATGCGGCTTTCACACCAGCGCTTTTCCCTTTCTAGCTCCGAGCGGAGCTTTTCGGTTCAGCTCCGGTTTCCCCTTGTCTGCTCCCGCTCTGTTCACACCGCCCAGAGCTGCCGCTGCTGCGTCATGACGTCACCGTTTACGTGCCTGCTTCATAAAATCCAAACCGCGGAAATCCCTCACATCAACAACAACAACAATGGCCGATTGTATTGAAGCGTGTTCGCTTTGGTTATCCTCATACGAAACGAAATAGAAGGCATCGGACGACTTTACAAGGGACGACTTTACTTGGAACTTTACAAACATCACATGCGAAATGCAAGACTTCTTTGTGGTCTTCAGCATCAACGACGAACCCCTGCCCCCGCCTCGACGTAAGAGAGACGTACGCGACGCCGCCTCTTAGCTCCGAAGCTCTTGCCTCTAGACCGACAATTTTTTGGAGCTGGATGTGAACCGGATTCCGGAGCTAAGAGGCGGCGCCTCTGCGGTGTGAACAGGAAAAACCGGTACTTTTCAGGCTCCAGCTCCGAGCCGGAGCTGGAAACGCGTTGGTGTGAAAGGGGCATCAGTGGGCCCAGCGTTTAAACTCATTTTCTCTGTGGACAAACGGTGGTACTACACTTAAACAACTTTTCCCCATTGACTTATTTAGGATATCAAATAAGAGTGTTTTTGTTGTTTACTTTGGTCCCACCAACAGTGCTAGCTAGCCTATAAAGTATATATACTAACTAAGGACTGGCTTATCTAAAGCCAGTTGAGTAGCACTTGAAATGTTTTAGCTCTATGAAACCTGATGTTCTTATAGGATTCTGTTTTCTTCAAGTTGGTATCTTCTTTTTATACGTTTTATCCCCCAGAAAAGTAAACATTTGGTTCTTGTTTTTATAAATGTGATGGTTATGTATTAATGCTCCACTAATGGAGTTGTGTGTGCGACAAGCGGAAGAGCGAACACTTATATTACCGTGTTGAAAAAGTTGTAACGCCAACAAATACAGACATAAGGCGGTGATCTCGTCAGATAAAACTTTGTAACATTTTGGAAACGACTCTGTTCTCATTGAGTGTGTGTTGAGACACAAATGATTGACAATTAAATAAATAAGGCATTAAGGGCTTAGACTAAAGAAACAGCCAATCATAAGAGAGGGCACCCTGTGTGTGTTGATTGACAGATTAAGACTTTTAAATGAAAAATGAATTTCATTCAGGAGCACAGACATCATTATAGCCCAGGAGGAAAAGTCAACATCATTCATCCTCGGGGAATCACTTCTAGTAGACGCTGAGAAATTTCAATAGTCGATGAGCTAAATCAAGGTTTTCTAATCCCAAACACTCGACACGTTACTGAAGGACATTGCAGGGCCAGCAAAAAAGTGGAATTAGAAAAGTTGCTTTCCAGAATCCTAAAAGAGCCTCCGCCTTGTATTGACAGGCTTCCTCCCACTGAGGTTGTAAACTGGTCAGGGCATCAGCCGGCAGTTAAGTGCACTGAATATCAAGCAGGCAACTTTGAGCCAGCCGAGTGATGGCCGACCGCAAAGAGGAGGAGACACATAGAAAGAGAGACTGGTGGGTGGTAAATAAAACCTTTTGTTTTTGTTTGGAACAACCCCGGCCTGTAGAGAATTAACAAATGTTCAGATCTGATAGTTGGTCGTGCTAAGATTTACAACTAAAGTGTAGATCTATAAGAAGTGAAACATACATCAGTTTTCTGGGCAACTATAGATATTATCATGTTTTAGACATTTGCTTGTCTATCATCATTTAATTTAACAAATCGGGGCTTGTCCAAACATCTTTGTCACGGTGCGTGTTTGTGTACATTAGTGTGTCTTTGTGCAGCTTTGCTGATTGTATGTGTTATAATGGGCGGAGACTAATTTCAGGACTTGTATGTGTTGCTGAGTCGACAGGATGACTGTGGTGAGTAGGCTGCGTGTGTTGGTTAATGAAAGCTACTGTTATGAAATACAGAGGGTTGTTATTTTGTGTCTTAGTGCTAGTATTTTGTGGTAGAGTGTTTTTTAAACACAGTTAGTAAATGGCTGCTTTGTCCCTGTAGGCTCAGAGCAGATTCCCTTTGGAGTTCGTTGGGTTGGTTTGGTATGGTGTCAAAGTGGTTAGAGAAGAAACCCGCCGCTGCTACGTCTGTAAAGCCGGTGTGTCCTTGGGCAAGACACTTCACCTGAACTTGCTCCTGTGGGTATTGTCCACAGTGACCATTGCATGTATAACATATGTGTAATGTGTATCTGTAAAGCGCTTTGAGCACTGGAAAAGCGCTATAATAAATGTAAGGAATTATTATTATTAACATTGTCTGTCTGGGAGCAAATCTAAAGTTGCAGATGGGTCGCCAACTGCTGGTTGCTTTAACAAACTTGCGGGATACAGTGAATAAATACGCCCCACAAGTAACACCTGAGGACTATGCCGGACGAGCCTCCATTATTTATAGATGGCTCAACGGCTGCAACAAAGATGGCACACCAGACAAGTTCAAAACTAAAAAGCAAAGAAAATGTGTGTATTTACAATTTAACAAAACTAAATAACAAAATTGACCAACCAAACATTGAAGTATAATGTGTCCAAAGAAGAGTGAGCTCCAGTGTTGGGCTTTTTATCCAAAACCAGACCACTTCATCAGGTGAAGGACACTTAATCACGTGAAGGACACACACATAGCCAGTAAGCAGAGAACACAGGGGGTCTAACAGAGCTGTCCAAAAACAACCAGAACCGAGTTATTTAATTTGGCATAACAATTCATTTTAAGATACTTGTATATATTAAAAACATCGATACCTTAAATGTTGCATTCAGATTCACGATTCTATGCAAAGTTGCACAAATACCTCTGGCATTGACAGTGCCTGCCGTCTTGGAATTGACTATTGATAGTTTCTTACTCTCACTTCTCCAAAACGTGCACACGTCTACATGGATGTTTGCATGTGAGATGTCGACAGATATTGTGTTCACCGTGGAGTCAGAGCTAACCTGAGCTGTGTTGGTGCAGCGGGATGAGGGAGTGTCAGATCAATGGCTCAGTGTGTTGGGCATAGAAAGAGCAATGTGCCCCAGAGAGAAGGGCTGCCTGTGACTCAGCGCCATGCAGCTGTGGCCCCGGGCAGCCATCCATGCCCTCACACACTGCCAGTCCTCCCTCTGAGCCCAAAACACTGCAAGCTGCTACATTATTTCCAAAGAGGAATACATCTGCTCATGCAATGCAATGTTATATATCATTATATTCATTCTTGTAGTGTGCATGTGTCTACTTTGCATGCAGCCTGTTGCTCCTGCTAGATTTGTACTATTTTCAACTTTTGCATTTTGGTTTGAACTTACTTTTTATATTTTTCTGTTAATTACTTCTATTAACTTTATCAAGCTGTGCTAGAGTTTTGTTTGTTTTTGAGTTGCTGCATACATGCCACTGTTAGGCAGCAACCATGGCTGCCTTGTTTACACCGGGGAGAAGCTAATCGCGCTAAAGCCGGCTAGCATGGTGGTGGGGTCAATGGCTATCCCCACTGAAATCTGAAGAAGGACAAAGAGGATGCAGGGGTAAAACGAAGAGACAAAGGAGAAGAGCTGGGTCAGACGTTTGAAGAAAGAGATTAAAGCTGTGTCTCCACCTCTTATCATGGGCAATGTAAGATCACTAGCTAATGGATGGGCTAAAGGCGTTAGCTAGTCAGACGGAATATCTGGATTAGAGTTGTATGTGCTTTCCTGGCTGCACCAGGATGTATCTGATCACTTTGTTTCCATCAATAGCTTCTGGACTGTGCATGCCAACAAGGATTGAGAGCCTGAGTCTTTATCATGTCTTCACCATGACCTGAGTCTTCAGCGGATCTTTCACGATCCTTTTGACTACAAGGACTTTTTATGCAAATGTTTACTTTATATACATATGTATTTATGATGCACCTGTCACAAAAGCAATTTCCCTCATGGATTGATAATAATAATAATAATAATACATTTCATTTCGAAGCGCTTTTCCAGGTGCTCAAAGACGCTTTACAGTGGTGATAAAACATGATAAAATAGAATTTAAAAGTTTATAAGAACATGATAAAATAACATTTAAAAGTTATATAAGTAACTATAAGTTATAGTGATAACGTACTTTGATTGATTGATTGATTTTTATGTGTAAGGCGTTTTAAAATCTAATAATATAGAATGATATCTAGGCACAAAGCCAGAGAGCAAATGAGGTGTTAGCTCACGAGTCAGTAACTTTGTCACCTTTGCTGCTGCTCTCTGTTTCTGCAAAAAGCTGCCTCAAAGGACTGTGGTATTTTTGTATTTTATGGCTTTTACTACATCCGTTTATCATGTGTTTGGAAATCCAATGATCCCTGAAATCTGTTTTTTTCTTGCAGAATGGGAGGCAGAGCAGGGGCTTTCCTGTGACCGCAAGCCTTCACGCACACGAGCACAAACAATAAGGCCTTTGTCGCCGTCACTAAGACATGAATGGCTTTTAATCTTAGATATTAGAAACTGCTGTTGCACCCTATTTATCTCCTATGATAGCGTGTGGAAACCTTTTAAGACTCTTGCAGATCTATAACAATCATGCATTTCTACTGTCCATCCCAGCATAAAGAAAAGAGACTATATCAGGCCCTTCAACAAAGAAGCTCTACTTTGTCCAATAAATTAAGATTACATTCAAAATTGTAGTCTAGAAACCAAAGCTGATATATTAGGTCGTCAGAGTGTATTCCTCAGACTAAGTAAATGACTGTAATGTTAAAAGGAGCATGCATAGTGATGAACCAACAGATAATCATCACCCATCAAAGTCTCCCTTTACTCAACTGAGGGTTTTAACATCTTTTAGATCAACGTTTTATTTTGTTGGCACACAAACTGACTCTCCTCCTGTACACTCTTTTGTTTCCAGCTAAATATTGCTGGTCATTTTCACGACGTGCACAACACCGAAACAGCTACAAGACACACTACTGGTGAACATACTGTAGAGCATTAGCAATTAAAGACACTATATCCTTGATTTTGTTCCTTTTTTTAAACTTTCCATTTACAAGAATGGATTCTCGATGCATCCTGACTGTCTTTCAACTACAACCTTTCACTCAAAGAGACACATAACACATAATAACACTACGAAGAGAGACGAAAACACTACATCAAGAGATAAGCAACTATAATGTGTGTGATGACACCGGCCTTTTGCATGCCTGTGTCCAGGGGCTCATTGTTCCATCATCCCCACTGTCCATTGGGAATCCATAAGGGTTGTTTGAAGAAAGTATTTTGGATGGATAGTAATACATGGAGCTGAAACTTGTACCGCACGAAATGACTACAATGAAATTGGTTTTCAGATAATGAAGTGCCTTACTGCAGAAATTCAACCTCAATTTGTGTGTGTGTGTGTGTGTGTGTGTGTGTGTGTTCGTGTGTGCGTGCGTGTAGGCGGATGCATTTGAATTATTCCATGTATCAAGCAGGAGAGTTAGGAGTTACCGATGTATACAGGATACACTTTATTGTTAATTTACGTTATATATATTATTATTTTTAGTTTTTGTTTAACAATCCTTTACCTCTCTACCTGACAGGTTGTGAGGATTATTTCTTCAGTGCCTCACGATGTTGCTGGAGTCAGTGTCTCAATCTATTATTATTATTTTGGTTAGGATAGGCAGGGTCACTGCAGGGTTCAGGATGCTCGGGTGGTTTCCTGTGCAGCTGCAAGTGAGCTGCGCTGCCATCTGCAATCATCAGAGCTGTCCAGACACACATGCATGGTGGAGCATGACAGGCGGGTTCCCCTGTGACCCGTGAAGCTGCACAGATACGTGTAGGGTAAGGCTAGAGATGGTACATGTAAGAGAAACGAGCATTCAGCCAAAAAAATACTGTTAATAGGAAGTAGACGCAAGGAAAGAGGACATATTATGCTAATTGTGTTAAGTTCATACTTGTGTTCATATTTGTTGTGTCTCCTGGGACATGTCTCCATGCTTTAATGTTCAAAAAGCTCTTTATTGTCCTTATACTGCCTGTGCTGCAGCCCCTCTTTTCACCCTCTGTCTGAAACCAGAGCCCAGTCTGCTCTGATTGGTTAGCTGGCCGGCTCTGTTGTCATTGGTCAACAGCTTAGAGATGTCACGCCCCTTAGCCTATCACGTACAATGTGTTGGAGCGCTAGCCAATACAATTGGGAGTGTATATAGTGATGTCACTGTTTTACATAAGTAAACAAAGGAGTCCAATGGAGGCGTTTCAGGCAGTGGGGGGGTGTGTGGGAGAGAAACTCCCTCTGCAGGGAACACAGGAATGTAAGCCTTTGTAGACCATTTACATGCACTAACACCTATAGAACACACTACAGGAAAGGGACAACTCCAATAGGGCCACCTTAAAGGTCACCTGTCATGCTATTTTTAGGCAATAGCTTATAGAGTGGCGAAGTCCCTCCCCTTCCGGGGGACCTCCATGGGACCTTATTTTGGAGAAACATTATCTTTTGATTCCGTTTGAATTCTGCAACGAATTACACAGATGATGTTTGTCAATTTAAAAGATAATTTTGCAAGTCAATTTTTTTTAAATGTGTCGTAAAACTGTGAAGTAACACTTTTTTGTGTGAAGCGCTGAATGAACTACATCTCTGGTCTCCCACACGTCACCAACACCAAGATGGCCGTCACGTTGGCACAGTTCACCTCTTTCTTTCAGAATGAAGTGAAAAGAATTCAAAGAGGTGAAAATCACTCCAAGTCTGGGCACGTTGAGAGCTTAGTCAGTTCCAGCATGCGGGACCGGCTTTACGAGGTGTCGGTGAGTAACACGAGTGTAATGTGTAACGTTAATGACATCACTTACGCGACTCTGGGATTTTAGTCTTTCTAGTTGCGTATTTTTCATAGTCTTATATTTCAACAGTTTTAAGACAAACTGTGACTTTTTTGACACGGAAATTATTTTTTAAGATTGAGAAACATCATATGTGTAATTCGTGGCACAATTAAAAAAAAAGTGTTCTCTCTCCATTGACTTCAATACATAATTGTTCAGAAATAAGATCGGGCGGAAGTAGATGGGCGTGACTTCGCCACTCTATAGGTCTCAGATATATAAAAAAATATAAAAAACATGTCTATGAAGTGTTTTGGTCAAAAAATCAAACAGATAACCCATTCTAGCCATGCCTCATATCCCTCCATTTCACTTCCTGTTTCAAAAGTGCTGATTCTGGGTATAAACAGGTCTCTCTTGAGAATGAGACCCTGTGTCTCAATGAGATGTATAAATAAAAGCTAAATAAAAAATAAAGGTTTTTTTTTTTTTAAACTGAAAAAAATAAAAAACAAGAGGGGGCGGAGCTTATGTCGGCTCATGCGGGACCTGGCAGATACTTTCTAAAATGCTGCGGTGATGAAACACAAGGATTATTAGATCAAGGATTATCTCTGAAACAGTCTGGAGCTCAAAGGCTTTCTCTCTTGCCGGTTATACCACAAGGTGAGTTCCTTTTTACTTCCTGCTTCTTCACACACATGCTCTCCAGTACAGGTTAGCTCTGAGTGTTAGCGATGCTAATGTAAACACCGACCATATTACATCCAAAACAGTCAGGCATTGTTTCTGATAGCAACTTTCTGATAGTGCCGTAGGTCCACATTTCCGATATTACGTCATATCGGATGCAAATCTGGATCAGCTCCGTTGTTCCCCGTTTTTAGAGATTTGGGTACGGAGGAAAAGAGAGAGGGTTTTATTTTCTGACGCTGCGTGAGTTCCCCGACACACCGGGGACACATGGTTATGTATAAAAGACATCAAAAAGTGCATTGTGCATGATAGGTCCCCTTTAAATGTACAACAATGGAAAACACAAGTGCTCCAGTTAGACAAACAAAGGTTAAACGTCCATTTCCATGAAGAATACTCTGGATTTCAAAATAAAATATCTCAAAGGTCTTGTTTTATTATCTTTGGAAAACAAATGATTTGCCATACTGATATTGTTCTTATCAGTACATTCTTTGAAGGGTTAAACAAATCTAATTAGTTTTAATGGTATACCATCGATCATTTTGTCAAATGTTTGATATTTGAAACCTGTCAAACCTGTAGAAACATAAAACCATTCTACAAATAATTATTGTCAATACACCTTGTCCACGGCCTTTTTGTTTTCCATTCATCTTCATCAGACAAAAACTGCACTTGAAATATGACCTTTTACACTTGTGTTTTATCCTTGCGTACCATGCTGCGAACCAACTGGCCCTTCCTACATCCAGGACATGGTTAAACCGTACACCCCAGCACGTGCACTCCGCTCTGCATCAGCAAAACGACTCGCTGCTCCCTCGCTGCGAGGGGGACCCAAGTTCCCATCAGCAGAAAACACGTGGGTTTGCTATCCTGGCTCCAAGATGGTGGAATGAGCTCCCCATTGAAATCAGGACCGCAGAAAGCTTACACACCTTCCAGACTGAAAACTCATCTCTTTCGACTCCACCTCGAGCGATAGAACTATTAACAAAGCACTTATATACTAATAAAGGACTGGTTTATCTAAAGCCAGTTGAGTAGCACTTGAAATGTTTAGCTCTATGAAGCCTGATGTACTTATGATTCTGTTTTCTTCAAGTTTGTATTTTGTTGGTCGAACGCACTTATTGTAAGTCACTTTGGATAAAAGCGTCAGCTAAATGCAATGTAATCCATGTCACCTTCCTTTGACGCAGAAAATGGTCATGTGGTGGTGGAACAAATGAAGAGAAGGAAATAGCCATGTCCTGGCCAACAGATAGGAGACAGGATGTTCCAGCTCTCCTCTGAGTCTTTTCAAAAACACTGTAAATCACTTCGGACGGGCCCACTTTATCATTTCACACCAGCACTTGTCACATAGGGACTTGAAGTGCTTGCTGCCACAATAATAGAAACACATGAGATCTTTTCCCAGGTGCTGAACAAAGCATTTTATGTGTATTCTGCACAGCTCAATTGTTAACAATCAAGTGTAGTTAATAGCAGTAGAGATGATATTTGAGAATTGATATACTTTATTAATCCCTCGTGGGGAAATTGTTTCTCTGCATTTGACCCATCCTGTGTTAGGAGCAGTGTGCTGCCATTTTGAACGGCGCCAGGGGAGCAGTGTAGGGAACGGTGCCTTGCTCAGGGACACCTCGGTAGCACTTGGCATTGCCGGGACTTGAACTGGTGAACTTCCAGTTGCCAAGCCAAGTCCCTATCGACTTCGCCACCACCGCCCCAGAATAATATTCAAGGGAGGCTCAGTAGGTATAAGCACAAAGCTGCAAGGACCCAGATTTGATTCCAGGACGGTGTAAGAAAAAGTCACGAGACAGCAACATTTCAGATCTATTTTCTTTGGCTTTTTCCTTTTTGCTTCTCATATTGAAAACAGACAGGAAAATACAGAGCAATACATTAATCTCAAATACCATGGCTGATCAATTTCATAGGGGTGTAGGAACCCAAATGTTCTCAATATTAAAAGTGATTTGTTTAAATTTGTATTTCAAGTTTTATTTTATAATATCACAGATGTGTCACGCCCTCTCACCTTCAGCCAATCACATGGCCCCTGTGTTACGGTGTGTGAAGCAGGTAGGACCCAAATGCAGATTAAAGTAAAAATAATTCCTTTATTTCAAGGCTATATATACACAGACAGAACAGAACACTCACCGAGGACAAGCCAAATCACAAGACGAACCGACACTGCCCTCCATGCTAACATCTGGAGTTTGATTCTGTTAGCTATAGGTAACAACAAGTCATTTCTAATCAACCAATTAAAGGCTTCTGTCGATAAACAAAGCACAAAGACACAATAAACATATCTAGCTTAAAAGTAGGGAGCGACTCCACTTGTTGACTGTACAGAAGTCTATGAAATAAATGACCCTAATTCTTGCTTGATTTACTTGACAAACAAAAAGTATTTATGGTCTTTTGGTCTCATTAGATGGTTTCAAGTCTTCTTTGAAACCCCAATATGTTCATTTTTTAAACTATAGTCCCGATTTGAGCAAAATAGACAATGAAGCAGGGTACGCTTTAGGCGTAGCTTCCTTGTGAATCATAGGCCGTACCAACACTTTGTGCCTTTCTTGTCCATGTCCATGTCTTTTAAGTCTTGGAACTTTAACCCATTCACAGATAGTTTTCAGTTCAGATAAGTAAATTGAAAAATGTTTGATTCCCTCAAAATGTCTCTTAAGCTTCTGTTCACCTCAAACAGACAAAAACAAGATTGCCATGTCCAAAAAGACTCACAGCTTGTCAATGTGGCCAGGGAACGGGACATGTGGGACCCCCTGCTGGAACTGCTACCACCAAAACCAACCTTTTTATAAATGGATTAAGATACAAATAAATTGTTGAACCATGTCTCTGTCTCCTCATTAAATACATCTTGGTTTATTGGGAACTCAAGGTTATTGTTATATCATGTCCCTGTTATACTGATTTCCTGGAGTGCGAGTCCCAAGGTTGTCTGTCTGTCTTCGATCTGTAACCATTTAATTTAATATAATTTTGCCTACAACCAATAAACCTGTTACACGATTTAATTCTCAAAAGGAGAATGGCTGTAAAACCATCTTATTATGTTGGCAGAGCATGTCAAATGTCCAAACTTCAACAGCTAAAGCATATTACCAAAGTCTAACTGGTAACTTTATCATCCTAAAACAGTACCTTATTCCATAAAATAGTACTTTATACATTGCTTTCCCTTTAAAGTTATGTCCACTTCAGACAGTTTATTTTAGACACTCTTAAGTAAGTCTGAAGACTGCAAAGACCCAGTGTGAATGTGAGCATCTGTCAAATAAAGCACTTGTGTGTCCCTACCTCAGCCAGAGCTCACTGGGATAGAAATCTGCAGGTGAGAAGTGAATGAAATAATTATGATCTTCTGGCCCATTTAAAAAACATAATTGGAAGCAGCACATCCCAGACAACACTTCACCCTGTCTTTGATTGGCATCCTGCAGCTCGCAGCAGGATTTCTAAAAGCCTGTCTGTTGGATCCCTTATAGATTATCCATGACTATCCACCCCCTCTAATATTGGGGGCATTGGGCAAAGCTCAAGCTGGCCTGGAGCTGTGCTGAGAGAGATGATTAAAGGTGGATTGATGTGTTCCAGGATTTTTGTGGTTTCAGCTGTTTTTGTTGTCCGCAGTGCTCGCACAGTCCTGCCAAGTGGGTGTATGCCTGGAGCCAACAAAGAGCAGTACACTGTTTCACTTATCTGTGGTTTCATAAGCCTTTTCACTCACGTCCCAAATGATGTTTAATGTTAACAGAAGTGCTGAACGTGGAAACACACCCAACAGTAGGACGTTTTAAACAGGTGAGACGTAAACAACCAGAAGTAAGCATAACTCTGTTTTTAGCTCACGACAGGCCGTGGTATATGCTCATTATATCACAGCTAAGGGGCGTGGTTCGGCAAATGTATTTACTTGTAGACTCTTCTCGCACTATTTCTATTTTATTTGTATTTACTTGCACATCTCAAAACATTCTCTTGCACTATTTTTCTTTTATATTCTATATATATTCATGTTGCACTGTTGGAGGAGCCTGTGACCTAAGTGTTTCATGGCCATATCTACACTGTAGCTACTGTGCACATGACAACAAAGCCTTGAATCTTGAATTGACTGAAGTCCTAAATTGTCCTTTGAAAACTACCGTACTTTGACACTAAAGCGTGGCTGTTTAACGGTAGCACAGTAACATGAATCAAACATAATGCAAATATAATTCATCCAGTTTCATTAACGAAGCATTGATCATAGTTGAACTCTTACCCATGAATCTTTGTGCAATCACGTAAGCTAGCTAAGATATGATAAACAGACTTACATTATTTAACATCACGTTGGCCATGTTTCGTTCTTGTTGACTCGTGTTATGTTGAGATTGTTATCAGGTTTATTTGTTTCCTGTTGAGTGTATAGTCATGTTTTCATTAAGATAAGTTTAGTTATGTCTTGTTGTTCATGTGTTAAATTCACCTGTTTGTAATCGCACTTCCTGTTTTATTTTGTACCTTTCAATCTAATTTCAGAGCCCTTTACTTCCTGCCACTGTGATTGTCTCACCTGTGTCTCATTAACTCTCCTCTAGTCCTGTCTCCCTTTGTCCTGTGCCAGTTTGTTTCGTGCCATGTCGACATAGCCACCATTTCCCAAGCCAATAACTGTATCTTGTTTGTACTTAGAGCCACAATTATTTAGTATTTTCTCTGCTATTGCAAAGTTGTTTTCCTTTTTTCTGTTGTACTGTGAATCTTAAATTATAAGTGACTCTTGAACTGTAGTGTAGAGTTGTTGAATTTGAGTCACAGTTTTGAATCCAATCACTTTTATCGTCAGACATGTACACAGCAAACACCCGGTGAAATTCAAACTCTGGATAAAACCAATGAAGCATGGGGCAGTGGTCCATTCAGGAACTTCACCCAGCAACCCTAACGTAAGTATCTGAACAAACATCCTTTTTAAACCCAAATGTTTTCCTCAACATAATTAAGTAGTTTAGTTTGAATTCACAAGGTTAGTATCGGAGCATTGTGCATGTGACCGTGCACCTCACTTTACTCCAAGGTCTGGTCATTGTCTGTGTTCACCACAACATGCAGACAATAGAGAGGCAACATTATTAAACAGATTTACGTTGTAAAGTGTAGTTTTCTAACATGTCAATTAAATTTGTGTGGGTTTATATGGCATGGTTCATACAGATCACAACCAATTACAACATGTATGGCTTTTAAATGGTATGTCCTTGAGGAAGAAATGCTATTAATAACACAGGTGTCAAACCTTATGGCCCATACAGCAGATGCCTCACAGGCTACAGTAAGTTTTATTGTCGAGATTTCAAAATCTGCATTCCTCTGTTATTTTGTATACGGCAGGCAGTTTTTATGTGTCATGGATTATTAGTGTTAAAGACCAATACATGTTAACAACTATGTAAGTGAATTTTCAATGATCCAACCCTGGAAGCGAAATGTAAACAATTGAAAGTGGAGAAATGTAATCATGCAGATTCATAAAGCAGTGAACTGAATGATGGGATGAGTTTGAATATGATGTAACACATATGGCAAAACAGCTGGGCCTCTTTTAGTATCTGTCTTTTTAGCGACTAAATGTTCTTTGGCCTGTTTGACAGTTTTTTAACTTACCCTCTGCTGTTTGGGGTTGGGCAGGGAGAGTATATTTGTTTGTATCTTATTTGATGAGCTAAACTGCACCAGCTTCCATCACTGCTTCACCTGGAGGATCGATACATCATGCATCTGGTTTCCATGCTCCTGCAGGCCGTCCTCACTCAGGACCAACGGAGAGACTTTCTCTGCATCTGTAATCCTGCCGTCTGCAGACTGAGGTGTGGAGGAGCCACGGCTGCAGTGGAGTCCACGGCTGGAAGATGGGAGCGCTGAAGCAAAGGGGGCAAACGTGAGCAGGGGGGCAACGCCGAGCAAGGGGCGGGGAGCGAGCGATCGAGCGAGCGAGCGTAGCGAGCGAGCGAGCGATCGAGCGAGCGAGCGAGCGCGCGAGCGAGCCAGCGAGCGAGCCAGCGAGCCAGCGCTCGCGCGCGCCGCGCGCGCGAGCCAGCCAGCAGCCAGCCAGCGAGCCAGCGAGCGAGCGAGCGAGGGAGACAGCCAGCCAGCGAGCCAGCGGGCGAGCCAGCGAGCGAGCGGCGAGCGAGCGAGAGCGAGCGGCCAGCCAGCAAGACAGCCAGCCAGCTAGCGAGCGAGCCAGAGAGCGAGCCAGCGAGCCAACGAGCGAGCGAGCAGCGAGCCAGCGAGGCAGCGAGCGAGCGAGCCAGCGAGCGAGCCAGCCAGCGAGCCAGCGAGAGAGCAGCGCGCGCGCTAGCGAGCGAGCGAGCGAGCCAGCCAGCGAGCCAGCGGGCGAGCCAGCGAGCGAGCGAGCGAGCGCGAGAGCGAGCCAGCGAGGCAGCGAGCGAGCCAGCGAGCGAGCGAGCCAGCGAGCCAGCGAGAGCGCCAGCGCGCGCGCGAGCGAGCGAGCAGCGAGCGGGCCAGCCAGCAGACAGCCAGCCAGCGAGAGCGAGCCAGCGAGCGAGCGAGCGAGCGAGCGAGCGAGCGAGCTAGCGAGCGAGCGCCAGCGAGCGAGCGAGCTAGCGAGCCAGCGAGGCAGCGAGCCAGCGAGCCAGCGAGCGAGCCAGCCAGCGAGCCAGCGAGAGAGCCAGCGCGCGCGCGAGCGAGCGAGCGACCAGCGAGCCAGCCAGCGTAGCCAGCCAGCGAGCGAGCGAGCAGCCAGCGAGCCAGCGAGCCAGCGAGAGAGCGAGCGAGCAGCGAGCGAGCGAGCCAGCGACCGAGCGAGCGAGCGAGCCAGCGAGGAGAGCGAGCGAGCCAGCGAGCAGCGAGCGAGCGAGCGAGCCAGCGCGCGCGCGAGCGAGCAGCCAGCGAGCCAGCCAGCGAGCCAGCGAGCGAGCGAGCGAGCCAGCGAGCCAGCCAGCGAGCGAGAGAGCCAGCGAGCGCGCGAGCGAGCCAGCGAGCCCGAGAGCGAGCCAGCGAGCCAGCGGAGCGAGCCAGCGAGCGAGCGATCGAGCGAGCCAGCGAGCCAGCGAGCGAGCCAGCGAGCGAGCGAGCCAGCCAGCCAGCCAGCGAGCGAGCGAGCGAGGAGCGAGCGAGCGAGCGAGCGAGCCAGCCAGCTAGCGAGCGAGCGAGCCCAGAGCGACAGCGAGCGAGCGCCCTGCAGCCAGCCAGCTAGCGAGCCAGCCAGCGAGCCAGCGAGCGAGCCAGCCAGCGAGCCAGCGAGAGAGCCAGCGCGCGCGCGAGCGACCGAGCGAGCGAGCGAGCGAGCTAGCCATGAGCGAGCGAGCGAGCCCAGCGACCGACGAGCGAGCCAGCGAGCCAGCGAGCCAGCGAGGAGCCAGCGATCGAGCGAAGCGAGCCAGCGAGCCAGCGAGCCGCGAGCGAGAGCGAGCGAGAGAGCGAGCGAGCGAGCCAGCGCGCGCGCGAGCGAGCGATCCAGCGAGCGAGCGAGCGAGCGAGCGCGCGAGCGAGCTGAGCAGCGAGCCAGCGAGCCAGCGAGCGAGCGAAGATTAGAGAGAGAGAGAGATGAGATCGCGAGACAGCCAGCGAGCGAGCTAGCGAGCCAGCGCGCGCTCTATCATCGATCTAGTCTATCTATCTCTCGAGCGCATCCATCGATCCACTAGATATATAGATATATAGATTATCTTATACATCCATCACCTATCTATCTATCTATCTATATCTATCTATCCATCTATCTATCCATCTATCTATCTATCTATATATATATATCTATCTATCCATCTATCTATCCATCTCTCTCTCTATCTATCCATCTATCCATCTATCTATAATCCATCTATCCATCCATCCATCCATCTATCTATCTATCTATCTATCTATTGTGGTATTGTTACATTTGATTTCAGTGATTTGCTACAAGCCACCACTTTCCTATACAAGCTAGTCATGTGTCAATGAAGGTCCAAAAATAACCACATTTCTGCAGGTAAATTAGTTCTGTCAAGAGTCTTGAGGCTCCAGAGGGTATCATTAATCATTCAATGATAGCGCCTTTCACGAACCCAAGGACGCTTTACAATGAGTAAATGTTGATATGCGGCAATGTGACCTTGCATAACCCTCACCTGGAAGAAAACAAAACGATATATGTGATTGCTATGCTGCATTGATTTGCATTGATTCACAGCTTTAGCTTTGAAGAGAATCCTGCTGTGTCCTTCACTGAGATAGATGTCCAGTCATTAAGAATCAACAGTGTCAGCACTGATGTGTAGGTGTGTGTATGAGTGTGTATTGTAAATGTTTTCTTTACTTATTATCATGACTTGCTTTATCTGTATTCAGTGATGTCATCTATTGTAAATGTGTACAATGGTATAACAATGTTGTGGTATTTTTATTATTGCTTTTAGGATGTCTATCACCATCTGGCAAAGGGACTATCGATGAAAACTAGCCTTTTGGCTAATTCGAGTACTTTTACATGTTTTTAATATGTTGATTAATGTACACTGTCCCTTGTTTTAAATAACTCAATTCAAATCAGTAGTTGAATGGACATTTACTCACCTTGCACCTTTTTTTAAAGAGACTTTATCCACAGCCTGAAGCCAACATCAGAACAAGTGGCTCGCTCTGCTCACTCAGTGTCAGGAGGTCCTTGATAGCTAGGAAATTACAATAACGGACTAACAGTTGTTCAATTCAATAGCTACTCTCATCACCTAGCTGCAGATACTTCTACTGATTTACCAGGAACCTGAATATAGCATAAAGCCTGCCGGTGCTTTCATGGTACATATCTAAGCCTTTAGTTTTCAAACAGGTTGTTAGATAGGTGAAGGCCCAATTATTGTGACTTTTATGTTACTGTTCACTGACCATAAGGAATGCGAAACCTGTGCTTTATTATATATATATTATTTATAAAGGTGCAATCAGCTCAAACCAGCTAACACACATTACACCTGGGGGGTATACTGCGAAGCAGGATTTTCGCTTAGCCGGCTAAATTCAGGGAAAACTCCGGCTTTCCGGTCATCCGAAGCTGGTTCTCTTTTTAGCAGGCTAGATCTCCATGGTAATATATGCTAAGCAGCTAACCTGGTCGGGACCAGGTTAGGTTGCAGGCTAAGAGCTCAACTCAGTGAAAGCACCGCCTGCTGACCAATCAGAGCTCAGTGTGCGGAGTTTAAAGCGATCAAGTCATATTACAGGAGAAAGGAAATACAGAAAAACTGCCGTGCAGGAAAGACGGCCGGCAAAAATCACCGACTGTGTGAACGTGAACATTAATAGAATATCACCTCCATCTTCAGAGCAATCTGACTATTATAACATTAGCGTTAAGAAAGCTTACTTAAATATCGGCCACAACATAAGTAACCGGATCAGCGTACATTAAGTACAGTCCGCGGCATATCACTTCATAATGTATCATATATCTCCTTATCTGAGTCAGCTGAGCCGTATCTGGCCGTGCAGCACTCACAGCGTACATACTGTATGCAGAAGTATTATTTTAAGCAACACATTAAGTTGACGAAACACTCGAGACAATGTAATTGAAGTCAGATCGTGTCTTAGACGGGCAGTGATATCATAAACCTGTTAATGTACTCATTCAAACACTTTTTCTTTTGCCAGCTGTATTCACCTTGCAGGTGCAGCTATGTGGCTTTGATCCTGGATAAAGTGTTTAAATCATGGATGTTTAAAGTTTAACTTCTTCATTTTTGACTAGTATTAAAGTTCACTTTTCTTTCAGGAAGTATGACGCTGCGCTGTCAGTACGCTTCTCCATGTTTGTGATTGGTCGAATGCTCCAGGATACCACCCCTTTTCATGTGAACGCGCACCTAACTAGATAGGACACGGCTGGCTTGAGCGATCCACTTGATAACCCGCGTCGTAGTACAGTTTAGCGAGAGCGCGTATGTTTTGGATTAGGCCAACCGGCTAACTCAAACATATCCAGGTTAGGTTGAACCAGCTTCGTAGCATAGGCCCCTGGAGCTTTGTAGATCTGGTGCCCTTGTTCAGTTGCCCTTCGTCCGCCTGTTAATCCAGCCTTGGCGTTAGGCATATTGGATATAATTAAAATGATATTGTCTTACAGTAGAGCGCTCGTAGTGACCTTGTATGTCTTATCAGCTTATGGTAATTTTACTGTAGGTCTATCGCATGTCTAATTGTAATCTTATAGCTTCTTTGCTAGCATAGCCTGCTTTTGTAATGGGACCTGGCGGTGATTAATTAAAATCAGCAGCAGTAACCCCCTCATCATCCCTGATTAATGATATCAAACCCAGCTTGCCTTTTCAAAATAAAACCCCGCTCCTATCTCCAGACACAATGGGGAACTGATACCTGCACATTACTGCTTTTCATGGTTTCATTATTGGTGTTTACCACACACAGTGGGCGACCTCAGGGCGAGCGGTCTTCGTGTTTAAAATGCCATCCATCTCTGTATGCAAAGGTGAGGGGGGTTCAGGCTCTGTGTTGGACCCAGTGATGAAATCAAAGGGATTGTGTTCCTGACGACATGACTGCAAGACATAGCTATCAGCTCTTATGTGGTGCTCCATTTGAATATTTCAGAGCGGGATCTTGGCCTAGAAATAAAACACACATCAAATACAACATTGAATATAGTATTTGTAATTTTGAATACTATTTGACTGTACTCAGTGTAAATATTGTCTTTGTTTTTTGCTACGTATCTTCTTTCTGTGTCTTTGAATGCACCATAATGCGTACCAAAGCAAATTCCTTGTATGTGTAAACCTACATCTGATCATACTGTTGTGTTTGCCTCATTCATGTTGCTGACAAATCCACTGACACGTGAACGCAGCTCCTGTTGAAACAATGCTGCGTGTTGTCACCTTGTTGGCATTTCCCCCGCGTGTTTATTGAGATTTCTACTTGTTGACAGAGAAGGATATTTTGACACAAGCGCTGTTTGTCTTTACACATTCCCTCTGAATAATCGGACATGCGCCTCCTCCCTCCTCCTGCCTCCCTCGCTGCATCTGACAGTGTCCCTCCCTCTTTCTCTCTCCTCCTCCTTCTCCTCTCATTAGGGCTTTTCACCGGCAAAACACCGACACACTCCCTCTCCCTCTCCCTATAACCGGGCAATACACACGGATCGGCGGAAGCAGCAGGATTGAGCCCCGGTGCGCACCATCCGTGGTCCTCCCCTTGATGTGGGTCTGACAGGAGGGTATGTTGAAATATTCCTATTTTCCTCCTCTTGCTGGTTTCCTCCTGGCGTCATTAGCCCAGAATTGGTTGTGTTAATCGATGTGTTGAATGTTTCTACGAGATATTTTCTGCGTAATTCGTGAATGGTTACGATTTCCGCTGCAGTGCAAATGCATTTTATTGAAGCTGTTCATTTATAATGCGCACGGACTTTGTCCGCGTGCCTTACGTCCTCTGCTGGGAATGAATAATATTGTGGGAATGA
>JAMFTG010002417.1:0-29990 GCA_023974075.1 Chaenocephalus aceratus
TGTGAGGACAGGAGGCGAGGCCGAGCCCCGCGGACCGCAGCTCTCTCTCTGTGCTCCGTATCAGCTGATCGCTGCACGGTGCAGCTCAGCGTCTCTCTCTCTTTCTACACACTGCAGATCTGCTGCCCGTTTAACAGCCTCATCTTTGTCAAACTTTCTTATGTTCTTTCTCTAACACGTAATGAAGGTTATTAAGCGTTTTAGCTCCTGTGTTGTTAATATTGACCGCCATTTCCTTTATGAAGTGAAGCAGCCTCCCTGTCTGTGTCCTCGCGCTGTCCTCACATCCCCGGACCCCAAGACTCGGAGGAGCACAGGAATGTCAGTATTGTTTATGAAGCAGGGTATAGAAAGTACATTATTGAAATGCTATTTATACTATTTATTTACTTTTACAAACAGTAAGTAGCTAGGCAGCTGCAGCATGTGTATTGCAGGACATGTGTAAGCGTGTAAGTGTCTTTGAGTTGTAGAAAAGCGCTAGGATAGGCTATAAATATAATAATAATAATAATAATAACTTTATTTGTATCGCACCTTTCATACAGGCGATTGCAGTTCAATGTGCTTTACATCAGTACAAAATAAGACATCAAATCAGTGTAAAACAAGCAGCAAGAGCAAAGCATAAAATGGGATAAAATAATTAAAAATAAAAACATGGGGAATAAAACAGAGAGAAATAGTGCAATGTCAATCACAGAGAATAGTGCAGTATAATAGTGTAAAATCAGTAAAATGCTTTGGTAAAGAGATTAAGCCTTTTAAAAATGCCTAATGTATTGGCTTCCCTAATATTGTTGGGTAACATGTTCCACAGTTTTGGGGCGTAGTTTACAAAGGCTGCTTCACCGATCTTCTTATGACTCTTTCTGGTGACCTCTAATAGACCTGCATCTGATGATGCAGTGTTCTGGCAGGTGTGTAGTTCATTAGAGAGTCAGCAATGTAGCTGGGTCCTTGTCCATTCAGAGCTTTGTATATGAGGAGAAGCACCTTAAAATCAATTCTAAAAGTTACAGGAAGCCAGTGTAGAGTAGCTAAGACAGGACTAATGTGTTCCCTCCTTTTGGTATTCGTTAGTAGTCTAGCTGCAGAGTTTTGAATGAGCTGGAGTCTCTGTACATTCTCAAACTGCACCACTTAGAACTAACTAAACAATGCAGAGATTATTTTTATATAATTGTATTCAATAACCGTAAGAAATTAAACAGTATGAAGTGATTTGTAAATAGGAATACAGATTTGACTTAATGTTTTCATAAATATATTTTTCTCCCAGTTTGTCATGGGACTGATTTACCCTCTCAAAGAACCGGAATCGAGAACCAAAAATAACCGGAATCGAAAAGC
This sequence comes from Chaenocephalus aceratus, assembly GCA_023974075.1. Classification (NCBI taxonomy): domain Eukaryota; kingdom Metazoa; phylum Chordata; class Actinopteri; order Perciformes; family Channichthyidae; genus Chaenocephalus; species Chaenocephalus aceratus. The sequence goes on from JAMFTG010002417.1 coordinate 1,354, forward strand.
AGAACCGGAATCGTTAAAATCCAAACGATACCCAACCCTATGTGTGATGCAGTAAAATCTTACCGCTCACTTACTTTAGCGGTGTTGTAAAAACCGTGGGAAAATGTAAAATACGATGACGAAGAAGAAGATTCCAGTGGCCCCAATTTTTGGCAATTCTGGACAAGTGAAAAATGTATTCGGACAAGTAAATTGCCAAACGCACTTGTCCATGGACAAGTACTCACTAAAAACGTTTTCTCACACTGTGTCCACAACCTCAAACAGTCACACTCCAAACTCCACTATGGCCAAGACCAAAGAGCCGTCAAAGGACACCAGAAACAAAATGGTAGACCTGCACCAGGCTGGGAAGACTGCATCTGCAATAGGTAAGCAGCTTGGTGTGAAATCAACTGTGGGAGCAATTATTAGAAAATGGAAGACATACAAGACCACTGATAATCTCCCTCGATCTGGGGCTCCACGCAAGATCTCACCCCGTGGGGTCAACGTGATCACAAGAACGGTGAGCAAAGATCCCAGAACCACACAGGGGGACCGAGTCCATGACCTGCAGAGAGCTGGGACCAAAGTAACAAAGGCTACCATCACGGAGCGTCCACACTACAGCTTCAAAAAAAGCTTGGAGCTGGGCGTGTCTGGAGCTTGGGGATTTTATTCAAGCAACACGACCAACAACCAATCACATGAATCTCCCGCCCCCGACATACAAAGCAAAAACCCCCGGGGATTTATGCGAGCAATATATATATATATATATATAAACTCCCCAAACAGGCGAAAACCTACCAGTTTCCCCCACTGTCTCTGCCACCTCCCTCCATGCTGGTTCCTCCGGTTTGTATCCCGGTAGGTGAAGAGGGTCTGGTCATACAAAACCGGGTGATTTGCTACGGCGATAGTTAGTTTCTCCTCCGACTTTTTTTGAAATATAGAAATGAACGGCGGGATATCTCTCCCAGCTTAGACGCGGTTTGATTGGCTACGGCTTCAGCTGTCAGATTTTCTGAAACGGGATTTGATTGGCTGGCGCTGGCTACTCCGGCGTCTCAGGCGACAGAAGTTGAACATTGTTCAACTTCTGTCGCCTGAGACGCCTCGCTCTGCTACCCACAATTCAGTTCGGCGAAAATGCGCGGCTACGTGACGTCACCCCATTGAAAGTGAATGGGCAGAGTGGAGCAGATTGGAGCTTTCGACGCTGTCGACGCTGTAGTGTAGACGGGCCGTCAGTAACACCCTACGCCGCCAGGGACTCAAATCCTGCAGTGCCAGGCGTGTCCCCCTGCTTAAGCCAGTACATGTCCAGGCCCGTCTGAAGTTTGCTAGAGAGCATTTAGATGATCCAGAAGAGGATTGGGAGAATGTCATATGGTCAGATGAAACCAAAATAGGACTTTTTGGTAAAAACTCAACTAGACGTGTTTGGAGGAGAAAGAATGCTGAGTTGCATCCAAAGAACACCTACTGTGAAACATGGGGGTGGAAACATCATGCTTTGGGGCTTTCTGCAAAGGGACCAAGACGACTGATCCGTGTAAAGGAAAGAATGAATGGGGCCATGTATCGTGAGATTTTGAGTGACAACCTCCTTCGATCAGCAAGGGCATTGAAGACGAAACGTGGCTGGGTCTTTCAGCATGACAATGATCCCAAACACACCGCCCGGGCAACGAAGGAGTGGCTTCGTAAGAAGCATTTCAAGGTCCTGGAGTGGCCTAGCCAGTCTCCAGATCTCAACCCCATAGAAAATCTTTGGAGGGAGTTGAAAGTCCGTGTTGCCCAGCGACAGCCCCAAAACATCACTTCTCTGGAGGAGATCTGCATGGAGGAATGGGCCAAAGTACCAGCAACAGTGTGTGAAAACCTTGTGAAGACTTACAGGAAACGTTTGACCTCTGTCATTGCCAACAAAGGGTATATAACAAAGTATTGAGATGAACTTTTGTTATTGACCAAATACTTATTTTCCACCATAATTTGTAAATAAATTCTTTCAAAATCAGACAATGTGATTTTCTGGATTTTGTTTTTCTCATTCTGTCTCTCATAGTTGAGGTATACCTAGGATGAACATTACAGGCCTCTCATCTTTTTAAGTGGGAGAACTCGCACAATTGGTGGCTGACTAAATACTTTTTTGCCACACTGTAACTGTGCTTCGTTATTAAACTGTATTAGACTGACAGAACCAAACAGTCATTGCAGAGAAGCTAGGTCATTATTACATGATATCAACCGTATTGTGATCACGATAGAAAATATATAAATTATTTAGCCCTACTTTAAATACCGATGCTGTTCCTGGGTACAAGCATGTGGTGCTTCATGACTGTAGAACATCACAGTGACACCACGAAGTGGCTCCATGGCTAACAATAGACCCTCTTCTGGGTTAGCTCAATGCAGGAAGCCTACTTGGCACCATGCGTGAAAATAACCTACAACCTAATATTCATCAAAACGCTGACTCTGACTCTCCACGTTGAGGTTAATGCTGAAACATTAAAGCAGCATGCGGGGAGGGGTCAATGGTTGGAACATTCTTATGTTCCCCGGAGACTCAAGACAGAGATTTGCAGAAACTTGAGACGGGTCGCTTTACTTTCCTCCGATAAAGCTGACCCTGTGGTCTACCCCACGGCCACAACATGAGAAGAAATTATGTGTGTGTGTGTGTGTGTGTGTGTGTGTGTGTGTGTGTGTGTGTTTAAGTATGTGACCACCTAATAATATACAGGTCTGAAAGAGAGGTGGATGAATGAGTCTTAACACGTGGAAAATAAGTAGCAGTCAGTATTTCACCACGTGTCACGCTGCTATGGACAGTCTTGCACTGATGTACATTTGTCAAAGATATTGAAGTGACTGATATTTTGTTTATATTGATTGTTGTGCTTTTATGTATGTCTTAATGTGTGCATGTATACATGTGCCTGTTGACTGTGTATATATAGGATATACATGTTTTTATATATATATTTGTATTCGGGATTGTGGGAAACCGTATTTCGAACTCACACAAACTGAAAGATTGACAATGCAGTTGACTTTCACTTGACTTGGACACCCAGGTTCCCTCGTCTCAAAGTCATTTTCAAATATGTTTTCAGTAATTACCCCCGCTGCTGAAGGTCCGAAACAAGCATACAAAAACAGTTATTGACAAAAACTAAAAAGCCACGTGATGCATCTGTGGCTAAACTGCACCGCCCTATTCTCAGTGCATTCATCTTCAGGGAACACACCACCAGCTGCATAACACACATGTCTATCATTAACGCTGACGACAGTTACACTCAAGGAAAAGTTATGAATGCAAACCGTGGGGCCAGAAAACAAAATGAGACCAAACTTCATCACGTCGACTATTAGCCGCCGTTAGCTCAGCGGTGGTGATAAGCAGCCATGTGTCACGTAGCTCCTTTATAGCATCACGTTAGCCTTTGACTTCTGGTGATTGCATTTACACTTCGACAATTCAGTGTATTTAATATGTTGGGATAATAATGTGTAAATATCATACGTGTTTTCCAAAGATGTTATTTTCTATAAATATTCCAAAATCCAATGGAAAAGGGCATAGCTTTTGGTCGGGGGAGCCTTTGTGATGCTAACTTCCTGTCTGGCCCACACACACACATCAGTGCATGCATTGGAGTGATAGACTAGAATGAGTGGAAGTGTGAACGTAGTTGTCAATGAGTGAGAGAAAATAAATGAAAGTCAATGCAAAATCAGCTTTGGTAATCTCGTTTCCTCCATTGACACCTTTTCTAGGAAGGATCCCATAATGGGGCGAGCACAGTTCATGTTGGAAAGGCTGACATGGATGCGAGGACTGGAATACTCAAAGGAGCGTGGCGATCCACTCCCACTGAATTATGAATGGAATAAGATGTATTGGTTTCTGGTGGGTCTCGCCTCGCCTGAACCGTCTCCGGGGAGAGACCCTGGTTCGGGTGGAAACCCATGATGATTTCACACAAGCACTAAGTAGAGGAACGGTAAACATTATATACACTGAGAGCATGAAACACCAAGTACACGGTTTATTTCAAGGTGTCAGTTTGGATGGAGATCTGTTTTTATAGTTTTGATGCCGTGTTCTCTCTCTCCACAGAAACATGATATTTTGTATTGTAGCCCATTACGTACTGGTTTGTCTCCTTATTGCCATAAATCCATGCCAGTATATTTAAAACAAAAATGTTGCAAGCCAGTACTAAGGCACGCAAAAGCTCATATACAAAATAAATTAATGTGACAATGGATTTAGTCTGGAAGAATAATGAGCCAGATGACTAAAACAACTAAAATAAAAAGCCAAAAGGGAAGACGAGACAGAAGGGCTGCTCGATTATGGCAAAAATCATAATCTCGATTATTTGGGTCAATAATTGATTATAAAAAACGATATCCATTTACTTTGAAAACATACATTTATTGGAGAAAAAAAATGGAACAGTATGTTTTTAACAGTTGATTACCCTGAACTTTAAGAATAATTCAACTGAAAAACCAAAAATTTGGAGAAAAAAAATTGGAAAAAAAGTAATAATAATAATTTACAAAATATCGTTTTATTTCGATTACGTTGTTTTCGTTGAGCAGCCCAACGAGACAGTGTGATTTAGCAAGATTAATACTGCTGTTATATGATATCATTATCGGGGAGAACTGTATTAGACGAAACAAAACAGTCACCGCAGAGAAGCTTGATATATTTGATATAAACCGTGTCGTGATCGAAAATACATTATTTAGCCCTCCTTAGAATACTGATGCTGTTCCTGGGTACGTTGGTCAATGGGAGCTTCTTCACATACATCAGAAGGAACCGGACGATAACCCTTATTCAGAGTGTGCAACTCAACACGGTCCATTTCCCTGAAGGGCAGACATGCTGACGGCGACTGAAGAACCATGACGACATCCTCTAGGATTGCCGTGTACGATGAAATGTTAAAGATAAGAGCTAAAGAATGACCCATCTGCCTCTCTCCTAATCCGTCATCCTGTATCCACGTGCACGTATCAGCTGTACCTTCCTCTGTGCGTCATGGGGCTCGTCGGCTGGGTGACAGGAGGAAGCCAGCCCAGATGTAGGTCAACAAAAACATCTTGATCTCTCCATCGAAAACACCAGGAAGAAAATGTTTGCTTTTATTGAAGAGCGCCTGAGGGGAGTTTCCCACAAAGGACGGGTCGAGTCCATTCCTTCCTTTGACAGAAGACGCAATGTAGGTCATTTAACTCTGTCGCACTCGGTGACATCATTAAAGCATTTATGTGCATCTCTGAAGTGCATCCGTCGAGTCGCATTCACTAAGCTTCTCTTGGAGCGGCAGAGGAAAGAGGAAGCACGCCTCCCTGCTGAGGTTCATCATCATCATCATCCTCATCGATTCCCCTTTAAGGAGGCTCGCAGTAACGGCTGCAGAGGTTAATGGAGAAACAGCCACCAACCACTTCCTCTTTGATTCCCCCTGCATATGGCAGGCTTCCGTAGTCTTTGGTGCGTTCCACTTCCTGCTGGACCACAGAACTTCAGTCCATGACAACATGAAGTATTTTAGACGACAGTAAGGGGGAATAGTCTGTGTAACGGAGGTGATCTCTGGGGCCATAGATCTCGGCCTCCGTTACGGATCGTGTCGCTTCGTTGGTGGCGAGGTGTATGTAGTGTGTGCGTCTGTTCCCCTTCCCCCATGTGTGTTTCCTGATTGTGTTCACCTGGTGCCCTGTGTTGTCTACTCCCCCCTCACCCGTGTCCTGTTGGGTTGATTGGGTTGTGAGGCTGTGCTCACGGGAACAGCAAGATTGGGGCCGTGTCCCGGGCTCGAGTTTAATAAATGCCCACACCGGGTTCTATTTGTGGACGTTCTGCCTCCTTGCTTGGTCGGGCCGCTCAATTGTCAGCGTCACAGAATACAAAATACTTTCCCATATCATCCAGAAACGACACGTGCCAGATGTGAAAGCTGTCAACCAATCATTTCACCTTTTAATCTAAGTATTATTCGACTACTCATAAGTGCATGTCAGTTCAGATCCAACCCTCGGCTGAATGGTTCTCCTTCTGCTCATTTATTTAAATCTGGTCCCATACATCCCAGAAAGTGTCTGCTGCCTCCCTGCTGGTCTGTCATCGCATCGTGCTGGTTACTCCACGGGGGGTCTGGGAATAAAGCTGGGGGGGATTTAGTGAGTGACGAGGACCCATAATAAAGATGGAGACTTGCTAGTGTTGGTCGATTTGGGTCCTGGAGCTGAGGAATTCTTCTCTGCATTATGGCCTCGGGTAGAGAATCGTTATGGAGAGTGAAACATTTGAGCTGCAGGTAGCATGGAACGGGGGGGGGGGGGGGGTGTCGTCTAAATGTGTATTGAGGTTTCTCATGTAGCTCAAAAACAAAGGTTTATCTGAAAATGAGATTTTCCGTCATACAGTTTTCAAAATGGCCGAAATGCGTTTTCTTTGCTATCAAATATACTTGTGGCTTTTTCCCGTTATATTTAAGTGAGTCGTCTTTTTGGTTTTAACTGACACAATAAGACAGTTAATGATATGACCTTGGACTTTGAGAACATGGGATGAAGATTCTTTTACTAGTTTCTAAAGATAAAGACATTTAACGATAAGAAAACAGCTAACAAGCAAAGTTTTACCGAGTTATAATACAGTGTAGGAATGACGATGAAAGCCATGCGTCAGTGATTTGTCTCTGTGTCACAAAGACGGTCTCCTTGGAGAGCGCTCTGCTCTGAAGGGAAACACCTGATGCCTCTCTGCGTGTCTGGAAAGAGGAAGTAGAGCAGGTGCTGCCAGTTTCACGTTCGACCACGCTTCCTAAACAAGCGGACCGTGGAGCCGCTCTCCAATTTGCATCTCGAAAAACACTCGCACGCGTCATCACACGGTAAAATACATGACGACTGTTTGGACTCGTGACCGACGCACACGGGGCGGGGAGAGTTGAGTCCTGTCGTACAACTCCTTATCTAATCAGACTCTTTATCAAACCACTTTTAAACATATTTTTCCCACGAAATGAGATGCCTTGTTACTGAAGGACATGATAAACAGAATACCACTTTTGCGTACAAACTATTTTTTAATCAGGCCAGTTTCTTAAAATGAAAAAGTAGGATATCTAGGATAACAAACGTGAAATTCTTAAAGTTGATACGAGTGTACGATATCTCTCAAAGTGAAACAGATGTATAAAGTTTAGCAGGGATACAGTTGACCTCTAGTCTTTGTGCACTTATACATTATTGCAATCCGTTGATAAACTTTTAAGAAATATGTAAAAACGTATTTATTTCTCTCTTCACTGCATTTCAGCGCGCAGTGGACGAGAGTAGATCTTGATACGTAATCACATCCATCGACCCTAAAAGAGCTCCACTCCTCTCTCACACTTTACTCGATGCGTTCAGGTAACAGTACAACAGGAACGTGTTGTCTGCGGATGCAAAATGGATGAAGCGGTAATTAAAGTTTCAAAGTCTCAAAATGCTACAACTGCTGTCACAAACTGGATGAGTGTGAAGTGTGTTGTTAAAGGAGGATGAAAGCGTAATCAAGGAGCACTGTTGGAGTGACTTTGATGGTTATTGGACTCAGGATAATTCATCTGGATTCCCGCTGTATGAAGAAATTAAAGGACGGCGCGGAAGTGGAAACAATTCACAAAGGGATTAAACTGTTTAAAACACGCTCAAAGTAAGCCGGATTTTGCCGATGTGTTTATGTGGATTCAAAAGTCGTACATAATCTACACAATGGAGGAGACCGATCTGATCGGAGCAACTGACAAATAATCCAACTGAAACCGGCATGGACGATGACTATGTTTTAAACATGCGCTTATCCAGAAGAGCCTGGCTTGGACACTTAACGGGCAGAAGAAACATTTCTATTAAAGAAAGAAATATTTTTTTAGCCTTTAATACTAACTTGTATTATTATTAAAATTAATTAATCAATTATTTTTTATATTTTATTGTAATGTAGAGACAAGGCTTTTAGTGACAATCATGTATTGCGTTACAATTCTATGTAAAAAAAATTCCAAAAAATTCAAAATATGATATTTGGCCTCAAATCATCTGAGGACTGGCGCCCCCCCTGCGATCTTTGGGGCGCCCCCCCTCCGATCTTTGGGGCGCCCCCCAAGGTTAGGAACCACTGGAGTAGGGGACATTGAATGCATCTCCAGAGGGACATTGAATGCATCTCCAGAGTGACATTGAATGCATCGCCAGAGTGACATTGAATGCATCTCCAGAGTGACATTTAATGCATCTCCAGAGTGACATTGAATGCATCTCCAGAGTGACATTGAATAAATCTCCAGAGGGACATTGAATGCATCTCCAGAGGGACATTGAATGCATCTCCAGAGTGACATTGAATGCATCTCCAGAGTGACATTGAATGCATCTCCTGAGTGTTGCGTCCCGCTGAGGATGTCTTGCACCATCTGTGCTGGAGTGTCAGTGTTCTGTTGAGCTCCATAAATCCCTGCTGTGTTATCGCTGATCAAAGAGTCAGTGGAGAGAGGGGGGGGGGGGGGGGGGCTGAATGGGTCATTGTGTCCAGGTCAGCAGGCCTTTGGAGAGAGAGGGTCAGCGGACCATCTGTACAATCACTACTTTTACTGTCGCTACTTTAACTATATTCTGATGAGAATACTTTTCTACTTTTACTTGAGGAACATCAAGATCTGAGTACTTCTATTTTTACTCAAGAACAAGATCTGAGTACTTCTACCTTTACTCAAGAACAAGACCAGAGTACTTCTACTTTTACTCAAGTACAAGATCTGAGTACTTCTACTTTTACTCAAGAACAAGACCTGAGTACTTCTACTTTTACTCAAGAACATGACCCGAGTACTTCTACCTTCACTCAAGTACAATATCTGAGTACTTCTACTTTTACTCAAGAACAAGACCTGAGTACTTCTACTTTTACTCAAGTACAAGATCTGAGTACTTCTACTTTTACTCAAGAACAAGACCTGAGTACTTCTACTTTTACTCAAGAACATGACCCGAGTACTTCTACCTTCACTCAAGTACAATATCTGAGTACTTCTACTTTTACTCAAGAACAAGACCTGAGTACTTCTACTTTTACTCAAGTACAAGATCTGAGTACTTCTACTTTTACTCAAGAACAAGACCTGAGTACTTCTACTTTTACTCAAGATCTGAGTACTTGGAGGACTAGTTACTGATGGACTAGTTACTGACTAGTTACTGATGGAGGACTAGTTACTGACTAGTTACTGATGGAGGACTAGTTACTGACTAGTTACTGATGGAGGACTAGTTACTGACTAGTTACTGATGGAGGACTATATGAGCTTTCAAAAATAGCTCAAAGCTTCTTCGTGACAAGAGATATCTTTGTTTTGATGAGGTATTGAGGGTTTTCAACAGAACCGGTTTATTTCCCTGTATCGTAACATCCCACAGAATTTGATTCTATTTGTGGGGGCACCGCACCCCACCGCACCCCACGGCAAGAAAAGCCAAAGGCCCCTTAACCTATTTGGGTGGCCCACGCATCCACCCCCCCTCAAATAACAAAATACATGCGAGTTCATGGCTACTGCAGACAACGTTCTTGTTGCTCTGCGTTGTTAATGAGTGAGACACCCCGGAGTTGAGTTGGGCTTTATTCTCCCAAACAGATCATCGACAATTTAGGCCTTTAGCAGGCGCCTTAATCCAACGCGACTTACAACGACCGATTACAGGGACATTCTCCCCGGAGCAACTGAGGGCAAAGAGCCTTACTCAAGGGCACACTAGTGGTGGTGTTTCAGGCGGGATTTGAACTCGCAGCCTTCCGATCATCAGCCCACCTCAGCCCAATCGATGTATGGGGAACACTGATCTCTAAACTGTAGATTCCCCTTGCTGTCTGTTTAACAAAGACAATGTCCTTGTTATGTAAGGCATTGGACAATAAAGTTATATCATCTTAAAATTGCTTCTATTCTTGCAACAAAAAGCTTCCGTCCCAACGACTCCCACCCGCACGAACCCTGAGGCTCTGTGCCGTTCATCCTGACACAGCGTTAGCACGTTAGCCGTACAGCACATGGATGCTAACACGTTGCAGTCTGGCTCCCCAGGTTCCTCTGGGGATCACAAAGGCCCAACCGCTTTATTAGAAGATCCACCTCCATCGGCACACTCACTGTCACCAGCACGACAGCTAGCAGGTGCATCAGAATATTAACAAACGACACCTAAGCGCCATTCTCAAGACAAATGTGGGTTAACAATCTGATTTCCCAACAATTATTGAAATGCCTTTAAGTAAAAGCTGTGCACACTTGTTTGTATGTATATATAGTTTATCAGGAGAAAACTAATGGTTCTGTATATTAAATGGATGATTATAAATCATAATAACCTGCACAGACACTCAGATAATGCACTAATACTGGTCATGTTGTCCAGAAAACAACCCAGGAGGGAGATTGTAGGCGATAAGGACACTCAGAGAGGAGCCTCTTCACCTATAGGAGCACCATAGAGTGAAATGCACACACTGCGCGCTTCTTCAGTCGTGGCACAGCGTGCAAAGCTATGTTTTTCCACATCAGTCAGAACCTAGAATTACAGAGAGAGGAACTAACAACTCCATCTTATGAAAGACCTGTAGTATTTTGGATCCTGTTGTATTTTTGACTTTGTATTGTTATCATCCAGAATACTGCATATTGTTTTCTTTATATTTGATAACAAAAATTCCACTTTTTTGTAATTGTTAATTCTCTTTTCCACCTTTTAAAGTATTGTATTGTTTTATAAAGTCTTAACATACTTCAGCGACGAAAGAATTTCCAAAATTGGGATTAATAATCTATCCATCTATCTACCCATCTATATATCCATCTATCTCTCTCTCTCTATCTATCCATCTATCTATCTATCTATCTATCCATCTATCTATCCATCCATCTGGAGGCTGCAGGGACGGCATGCTGCTCAGGAAACACCAACAACACAATTTATTTATTTTGCATTTCATGTTAACCTGACAGTGTCCTTGAGAAAAACCCACCAGGATGGTATCTGAACCTCACCTCCTTGTGGGAAGGGAAACACTATTATGATCAATATCTCTCTGTTAAAGCACTGCTCCAGTCCTATACAGTGCCTGCACTTCAGACACAGGCTGAAGAATGCACTAATGGCAGACATGTTGAAAACAATGGCAGAGGAGAGATAGGGATCAGTGTTTCCTCTGAAGGGGCTGAACCTCTTCTGAAGCAGCGCGGAGGAGGCTAAACCCACTGCCTCCATTATCGGACGGAGGCATCCTTCAGTGCTATTCATCTGGTAATATACCAAACAATACCAAAGGGCCGAACCACAGTATGGGTACTAGTTTATTACGCATTTGGTTTTGATTTTAAAGCAACAGTAGCTGTCAATCTGTAGTCATTTCAAAGACATTTTCCACACTTCCAAATAGGCGCATCCCCCCTTTAACACAACGCTGCATGGCTCATGGTGTTTTACTGACCATCAGCTTTATACGTGGGCTTCCCTACAGTACTGAGCCCCTGTAGAAACACATAGTGACGGAAAACAGGGAATATAGAGAAGGTAAAAAAAACACAAAGCGTTAGCTGACACAACGCTGTCCGACTATGGAACCAGGGGAGAGGAAAGAGGGTGGGTGACTCGGAGGTTTTTTGGGGAAAATCCGCAAAATCGCCCCCAACAATAACACAAATAATATGTAACATGAAACACACACGTCTTTTGTTTGTGTGTGTTATTCCTAGTCTTAAATCAAACACACATACTGCACCATGGGATCATATATAAAGGGTTAAATATGTTTCGACCTAGCATAAATAAACAGTGTCCGATAATGGATCGGACATTAACTAGCCGCTACAGCTAACCGCAGCTAGTTAGCAACCACGCAGAGCTACGGTTGCCAGGGAAAACCGTTCAAAACCGTTAGACGTTTGAAAGGGAAAACCGTTAAACGCCGTTAGTGGATATGGAGTAAAGGCCACAGAAATACAGGAATACACAGCCGGACAATGTGAGCTATCATGGAGCTTCCCCACAGCAACACAACGACACAAAACAGAGCTCAACTCACCCGAAATAAGACGGACAGGCGATCAGATGTTGCTGAAAAACTACCGATTCACACCCATGAGGAGGACTCCTGTCCGGGGAGGCATCCAGGTTTAAGATCCCAACACGAGGCTTTGCTTTGACTGCTGTCCGTACTCCGGCTGCATATGTGTGTATGTTTACGTGTGTGTATCTATCTCTGTGTGAGCGTGTATGTGTTTGTGTGTCTACGAGGCCTGCTGCTGCTGCTGCTGGAGGAAATGGGATCCGCTCAGTGAATGGGACGCGCATGCGCATATGGGAGTATAACAGCCACGGGGCAAGCAGTGTGTGAGCGCGACCACGTGGTCAACAGGTGAGGCGTCACCTGAGGGAGGACCAGTTACTGATGGATGACTAGTTACTGATGGAGGACTAGTTACTGAGGGAGGACTAGTTACTGAGGGAGGACTAGTTACTGAAGGAGGACCAGTTACTGATGGAGGACTAGTTACTGATGGATGACCAGTTACTGATGGATGACTAGTTACTGATGGATGACTAGTTACTGAGGGAGGACTAGTTTACCGACTGATAACTAGTTACTGAGGACTAGTTACTGGTGGAGGACTAGTTACTGACAGATGACTAGTTACTGATGGAGGACTAGTTAATGAGGAGGACTAGTTACAAATGGAGGACTAGTTACTGAAGGAGGACCAGTTACTGATGGAGGACTAGTTACTGAAGGAGGACCAGTTACTGATGGAGGACTAGTTACTGATGAAGGACTAGTTACTGAGGGATGACTAGTTACTGAGGGGTGACTAGTTACTGATGGATGACTAGTTTACTGATGGAGGACTAGTTACTGATGGGGGACTAGTTACTGAGGGACGACTAGTTACTGATGGAGGACTAGTTACTGACTAGTTACTGAGGGAGGACTAGTTTACTGATGGATGACTAGTTACTGATGGAGGACTAGTTACTGATGGAGGACCAGTTACTGAGGGATGACTAGTTACTGATGGAGGACTAGTTACTGATGGAGGACTAGTTACTGATGGAGGACTAGTTACTGATGGAGGACTAGTTACTGATGGATGACTAGTTACTGATAGAGGACTAGTTACTGATGGAGGACCAGTTACTGATAGAGGACTAGTTACTGATAGAGGACTAGTTACTGATGGAGGACCAGTTACTGATAGAGGACTAGTTACTGATGGAGGACCAGTTACTGATAGAGGACCAGTTACTGATAGAGGACTAGTTACTGATGGAGGACCAGTTACTGATAGAGGACTAGTTACTGGTGGAGGACTAGTTACTGATAGAGGACTAGTTACTGATAGAGGACTAGTTACTGATGGAGGACCAGTTACTGAGGGATGACTAGTTACTGATAGAGGACTAGTTACTGAAGGATGACTAGTTACTGATGGATGACTAGTTACTGATAGAGGACTAGTTACTGATGGAGGACTAGTTACTTATGTATGACTAGTTACTGATAGAGGACTAGTTACTGATGGAGGACCAGTTACTGATAGAGGACCAGTTAATGATAGAGGACTAGTTACTGATGGAGGACCAGTTACTGATAGAGGACTAGTTACTGGTGGAGGACTAGTTACTGATAGAGGACTAGTTACTGATAGAGGACTAGTTACTGATGGAGGACCAGTTACTGAGGGATGACTAGTTACTGATAGAGGACTAGTTACTGAAGGATGACTAGTTACTGAGGGATGACTAGTTACTGATGGAGGACTAGTTACTGATAGAGGACTAGTTACTGAGGGAGGACTAGTTACTGAAGGAGGACGAGTTACTGAGGGATGACTAGTTACTGAAGGATGACTAGTTACTGAAGGATGACTAGTTACTGATGGAGGACTAGTTACTGAGGGATGACTAGTTACTGATGGAGGACTAGTTACTGAGAGAGGACTAGTTACTGATGGAGGACTAGTTACTGAGGGAGGACTAGTTACTGAAGGAGGACTAGTTACTGAAGGAGGACTAGTTACTGACTGAGTGCTAGTTACTTTTAAATCCAGGCTGAAGACTTTTCTTTTGTCGCAGCTTTTAATTGAACTATTCATATCTTAAACTGCACTGTAACTTTTATTAAACTGCACTGTAACTTTTATCCATGTATTTTTCCTTAATGTTTACTTTATTAGCTTTTCTTTTTAATGCTTAATGTCTTTCATTTTTTTTTGTAAAGCACTTTGAATTGCCTTGCGTTGAAAAGTGCTATATAAATAAACTTGCCTTGCCTTACTGACTGAGGACTAGTTACTGACTGAGGACTAGTTACTGACTGAGGACTAGTTACTGATGGAGGACTAGTTACTGATGGAGCACTAGTTACTGACTGAGGACTAGTTACTGATCAAGGACTAGTTACTGATCAAGGACTAGTTACTGACTGAGGACTAGTTACTGGTGGAGGACTAGTTACTGAGGGAGGACTAGTTACTGATCAAGGATTAGTTACTGATGGATGACTAGTTACTGATGGAGGACTAGTTACCGAGGGATGACTATTTACTGGGGGACTACTGATGGAGGACTAGTTACTGATGGAGGACTAGTTACTGAGAGACTACTGATGGAGGACTAGTTACTGACTGAGGAATAGTTACTGATGGAGGACTAGTTACTGATGGAGGACTAGTTACTGAGGGACTACTGATGGAGGACTAGTTACTGATGGAGGACTAGTTACTGAGAGACTACTGATGGAGAACTAATTACTGATGGAGGACTAGTTACTGAATGGAGGACTAGTTACTGACTGAGTACTAGTTACTGATGGAGCACTAGTTACTGATTGATGACTAGTTACTGAGAGACTACTGATGGAGGACTAGTTACTGACTGAGGAATAGTTACTGATGGAGCACTAGTTACTGACTGATGACTAGTTACTGATGGAGGACTTACTGATGGAGGACTAGTTACTGAAGGAGGACTAGTTACTGATCAAGGACTAGTTACTGACAGAGGACTAGTTACTGATCAAGGACTAGTTACTGACTGAGGACTAGTTACTGGTGGAGGAGTAGTTACTGAGGGAGGACTAGTTACTGATCAAGGATTAGTTACTGATGGATGACTAGTTACCGAGGGATGACTATTTACTGGGGGACTACTGATGGAGGACTAGTTACTGAGAGACTACTGATGGAGGACTAGTTACTGACTGAGGAATAGTTACTGATGGAGGACTTACTGATGGAGGACTAGTTACTGAAGGAGGACTAGTTACTGATCAAGGACTAGTTACTGACAGAGGACTAGTTACTGATCAAGGACTAGTTACTGACTGAGGACTAGTTACTGGTGGAGGAGTAGTTACTGAGGGAGGACTAGTTACTGATCAAGGATTAGTTACTGATGGATGACTAGTTACCCGAGGGATGACTATTTACTAAGGGACTACTGATGGAGGACTAGTTACTGAGAGACTACTGATGGAGGACTAGTTACTGATGGATGACTAGTTACTGATGGAGGACTAGTTACCGAGGGATGACTATTTACTGGGGGACTACTGATGGAGGACTAGTTACTGAGGGACTACTGATGGAGGACTAGTTACTGGTGGAGGACTAGTTACTGAGGGACTACTGATGGAGGACTAGTTACTGATAGAGGACTAGTTACTGATAGGACTAGTTACTGATGGAGGACTAGTTACTGGTGGAGTACTAGTTATTGAGGGAGGACTAGTTACTGATGGAGGACTAGTTACTGAGGGAGGACTAGTTACTGAGGGAGGACTAGTTTACTGGTGGAGGACTAGTTACTGATAGAGGACTAGTTACGGATGGAGGACTAGTTACTGAGGGAGGACTAGTTACTGGTGGAGGACTAGTTACTGATAGAGGACTAGTTACGGATGGAGGACTAGTTACTGGGGGAGGACTAGTTACTGATGGAGGACTAGTTACTGGTGGAGGACTAGTTACTGAGGGAGGACTAATTACTAATGGAGGACTAGTTACTGGGGGAGGACTAGTTACTGATGGAGGACTAGTTACTGAGGGAGGACTAATTACTAATGGAGGACTAGTTACTGACTGAGGACTAGTTACTGATGGAGGACTAGTTACTGATGGAGGACTAGTTACTGATTGAGGACTAGTTACTGGTAGAGGACTAGTTACTGAGGACTAGTTACTGATGGAGCACTAGTTACTGACTGATGACTAGTTACTGATGGAGGACTTACTGATGGAGGACTAGTTACTGAAGGAGGACTAGTTACTGATCAAGGACTAGTTACTGATCAAGGACTAGTTACTGACTGAGGACTAGTTACTGGTGGAGGACTAGTTACTGAGGGAGGACTAGTTACTGATCAAGGATTAGTTACTGATGGATGACTAGTTACTGATGGAGGACTAGTTACCGAGGGATGACTATTTACTGGGGGACTACTGATGGAGGACTAGTTACTGATGGAGGACTAGTTACTGAGAGACTACTGATGGAGGACTAGTTACTGACTGAGGAATAGTTACTGATGGAGGACTAGTTACTGATGGAGGACTAGTTACTGAGGGACTACTGATGGAGGACTAGTTACTGATGGAGGACTAGTTTACTGAGAGACTACTGATGGAGAACTAATTACTGATGGAGGACTAGTTACTGAATGGAGGACTAGTTACTGACTGAGTACTAGTTACTGATGGAGCACTAGTTACTGATTGATGACTAGTTACTGAGAGACTACTGATGGAGGACTAGTTACTGACTGAGGAATAGTTACTGATGGAGCACTAGTTACTGACTGATGACTAGTTACTGATGGAGGACTTACTGATGGAGGACTAGTTACTGAAGGAGGACTAGTTACTGATCAAGGACTAGTTACTGACAGAGGACTAGTTACTGATCAAGGACTAGTTACTGACTGAGGACTAGTTACTGGTGGAGGAGTAGTTACTGAGGGAGGACTAGTTACTGATCAAGGATTAGTTACTGATGGATGACTAGTTACCGAGGGATGACTATTTACTGGGGGACTACTGATGGAGGACTAGTTACTGAGAGACTACTGATGGAGGACTAGTTACTGACTGAGGAATAGTTACTGATGGAGGACTTACTGATGGAGGACTAGTTACTGAAGGAGGACTAGTTACTGATCAAGGACTAGTTACTGACAGAGGACTAGTTACTGATCAAGGACTAGTTACTGACTGAGGACTAGTTACTGGTGGAGGAGTAGTTACTGAGGGAGGACTAGTTACTGATCAAGGATTAGTTACTGATGGATGACTAGTTACCGAGGGATGACTATTTACTAAGGGACTACTGATGGAGGACTAGTTACTGAGAGACTACTGATGGAGGACTAGTTACTGATGGAGGACTAGTTACCGAGGGATGACTATTTACTGGGGGACTACTGATGGAGGACTAGTTACTGAGGCACTACTGATGGAGGACTAGTTACTGGTGGAGGACTAGTTACTGAGGGACTACTGATGGAGGACTAGTTACTGATAGAGGACTAGTTACTGATAGGACTAGTTACTGATGGAGGACTAGTTACTGGTGGAGTACTAGTTATTGAGGGAGGACTAGTTACTGATGGAGGACTAGTTACTGAGGGAGGACTAGTTACTGAGGGAGGACTAGTTACTGGTGGAGGACTAGTTACTGATAGAGGACTAGTTACGGATGGAGGACTAGTTACTGAGGGAGGACTAGTTACTGGTGGAGGACTAGTTACTGAGGGAGGACTAGTTACTGGTGGAGGACTAGTTACTGATAGAGGACTAGTTACGGATGGAGGACTAGTTACTGGGGGAGGACTAGTTACTGATGGAGGACTAGTTACTGGTGGAGGACTAGTTACTGAGGGAGGACTAATTACTAATGGAGGACTAGTTACTGGGGGAGGACTAATTACTAATGGAGGACTAGTTACTGACTGAGGACTAGTTACTGATGGAGGACTAGTTACTGATGGAGGACTAGTTACTGATTGAGGACTAGTTACTGGTAGAGGACTAGTTACTGAGGACTAGTTACTGATGGAGGACTAGTTACTGGGGGAGGACTAGTTACTGATCAAGGATTAGTTACTGATGGATGACTAGTTACTGGTAGAGGACTAGTTACTGAGGATTAGTTACTGATGGATGACTAGTTACGGAGGGATGACTATTTACTGGGGGACTACTGATGGAGGACTAGTTACTGAGAGACTACTGATGGAGGACTAGTTACTGACTGAGGAATAGTTACTGATGGAGGACTTACTGATGGAGGACTAGTTACTGAAGGAGGACTAGTTACTGATCAAGGACTAGTTACTGACAGAGGACTAGTTACTGATCAAGGACTAGTTACTGACTGAGGACTAGTTACTGGTGGAGGAGTAGTTACTGAGGGAGGACTAGTTACTGATCAAGGATTAGTTACTGATGGATGACTAGTTACCGAGGGATGACTATTTACTAAGGGACTACTGATGGAGGACTAGTTACTGAGAGACTACTGATGGAGGACTAGTTACTGATGGATGACTAGTTACTGATGGAGGACTAGTTACCGAGGGATGACTATTTACTGGGGGACTACTGATGGAGGACTAGTTACTGAGGGACTACTGATGGAGGACTAGTTACTGGTGGAGGACTAGTTACTGAGGGACTACTGATGGAGGACTAGTTACTGATAGAGGACTAGTTACTGATAGGACTAGTTACTGATGGAGGACTAGTTACTGGTGGAGTACTAGTTATTGAGGGAGGACTAGTTACTGATGGAGGACTAGTTACTGAGGGAGGACTAGTTACTGAGGGAGGAATAGTTACTGGTGGAGGACTAGTTACTGATAGAGGACTAGTTACGGATGGAGGACTAGTTACTGAGGGAGGACTAGTTACTGGTGGAGGACTAGTTACTGATAGAGGACTAGTTACGGATGGAGGACTAGTTACTGGGGGAGGACTAGTTACTGATGGAGGACTAGTTACTGGTGGAGGACTAGTTACTGATGGAGGACTAGTTACTGGTGGAGGACTAGTTACTGGGGGAGGACTAGTTACGGATGGAGGACTAGTTACTGGGGGAGGACTAGTTACTGATGGAGGACTATTTACTGATGGAGGACTAGTTACTGTTGGAGGACTAGTTACTGATAGAGGACTAGTTACTGACGGAGGACTAGTTACTGATAGAGAACTAGTTACTGATAGAGGACTAGTTACTGGTGGAGGACTAGTTACTGATAGAGGACTAGTTACTGATGGAGGACTAGTTACTGGGGGAGGAACTAGTAACTTATAACAGAGTATTCCTACCCTCTGGTACTTCTACTCTATTAAAATATCTGAGTACTTCTCCCACCTCTGTTTAAGACCAGTGAGATCCCAAAGAGGAGCTTCTCTGTTCCACCGTATTGACGGTGCAGTATTTAGTCTTAAAGGACAGTTGTGTGTGTTGTAATATTCCAGCTTTGATTGACATCTCTCCTGGGTAATTAATGAGACTGTCGTTTAGTTATCCAACGCCGTAAGTTAGAAATACCTCTTCAGTATAATATAGAAGAGTGCATTTTATGGCTGATATGACGTCATTTTACATAATTACACATTTCTCATTTACTAGATCTTAAGTCTTACGGCACTGGTCCCTATGACAACCAGGTGCCAGGTGTACAATTCTACTTTTGCACCATTAGAATAATAATAATAATAATAATACATTTATTTTGGAGGGCGCCTGTCAAAACACCCAAGGACACCTTACAGGGTTACAGATTTACAATTTACATTTATACCTTACAAATTAAAACAGTCGATTTAGTGAAGTATCAGCCGGGGTAAGACAAGACAAACAACAGGAAGTTGACTACAGAAGGACACAGGGTACAGATTATAGAGAAAATGCCAGTTTGAACAGGTGGGTTTTGAGTTGGGTTTTGCATGTCGTTATGGAATCAGACTGTCGGATGTGTAGTGGCAGGGAGCTCCAGAGTCTGGGAGCCGAGCAGCTGAAAGCTCGAGCACCCATGGTTTTGAGGCGATAGCTTGGGACGGTGAGAAGTCCTACGGACGAAGAGCGGAGGGTGCGGGAGGGGGTGTACTCCTGAAGGAGGTCAGAGACGTAGATGGGGGCAAGGTTATGGACAGCTTTATATATGAGTAGAAGGTTTTTGTAGTGAATACGGTAGCGTACAGGAAGCCAGTGTAGCTGAGTGAGAATGGGGGTGATGCGGTCGGATGAGTTGGTGCGGGCAGCAGAGTTCTGGATTATTTGCAGTCTATTGAGGAGCTTGATGGGAAGGCCAGTCAGAAGTGCATTGCAGTAATCAATCCGGGATGTGACGAATGAGTGGACCAGGATTTCAGTGCTGGGTTGGGACAGAGATGAACGGAGTCTGGAGATGTTCCGAAGATGAAAGAAATATAGAGATATCTATATAAGAGAATATAGACAATACTTTATACGCTGCTGAACCAATTAAATGAATAATCAGAAATCATGTCTCATGTAACTCTTTCAAAAGTCGTAAAGACATTGGATTTTATGAATCATTTTTTCCTTACATTGCATATTAAAAAAAAACAGAACAAATGTATTAATATAGTTTACAGAATGCTTACACTGGTACTACCAGGCAATGTATTCAAGGAAAGGTCTATTTTGTGTTTCTTTCATTTCAAATGGCATCCAACTTACTTCCTGAAGAAGCACGGTACAGCTTCCCTTTTAACTCAATGGACATTTTAAATTGTCTCAATAACCTTGACTCAAATCATGCAGTTTATAGTGTTTGCATTTATTTTATTCTTTCCTTTGCATAAAGTGTCCTCGAAGCATCTCCTCAGAATATCAACGGGACTTTTTGTACAGCCCTAAATACCAGAAAAGCGAGGCCGCCACTTCAAACAAAATGTACAATTCAGCCCTTTAATCACACTCAACTCAGAGGCTGCCGATTGGTGGAGAGATTACGTTAATACTTCACCCACAACTTGTGTATACATTGTTCACCCCGTGTTACCTTGAATGTGAGAAAACGTTATTTTAACTGGCACATCTCCACGTTGAATGATCATTAAACAACTGGGAAAAGTCTTGACGAATTGAAGCACAAAGAGTATAATCTCATCAATGTACTGGTATGCTATTAAAATAAAGTTTACAAACACATGCAGTTTCTCTCCATTTAACACACACACACACACACACACACACACACACACACACACACACACACCGAAGAGTAGCTCAATCTGTCAGAGAAGTACAGAACGTGGGATTTGTTGTTCAAGCAGTCAAAGGTGAGACGTTGATACCAAATCGATAACTTATTTACTTTTCCAGACCAAAAACACCGTCTTCTTTAAAGTGAAGTATTCCATATCAATCAGTCATTCGTAAATCACGACTCCAGACTCTGAGGTTTGAAATTGAAGTGCTGTATTTTTGCTGGTTGAAAACACAAAAGGCTTTTAAAGACGATACCAGCGTCATTTCAGAAGTGCGTAGCTGCCACTGACGAGAAGGCGTTCTTCCTTTCTCAGTAATCTTCCCGCTCTGAGGTTCAGCAGACGATGACCACGAGAGACGAAGAGGTCCTCTGACGCGTCAAAGGAAAATGTTTAATGATAAATAATTAGGTTTCTTCACAACTAGCTCGCGATAATCCCCAGGGAGTAACTTGCTCCGTGGAATGCGTGCTTCAAAAAAACACGTTTTAATCTGTGAGACGTGAAGATGAATCCCCCGGCGAGCCCGCTAACACTTTTAATGTTATCAGAAATATGTGATATAAATGCGAATATAAAGTCGTTCCTGAGATGTGTCCGAAAAATAAATACAAATATACATCCCCCTTCTCAGTGAAAAACATCACAACACCCGTTTAAGTGAGCACAAAATGGCATTACATCAAAACAACAAAACGTGGATGTCGGTTTTGTGTTGGCAGTCGTGCAAAAGGTCACGGGGTCAGGATCTGAATTAGGAAGCAGGAAGCGTGTGTCCGGGTCAGAGGTCACAGACGGACTCGCAGTGGTCAGCATTCTGTAAACATGTCGTCTCAGAGCCCGTATCACAACACGGAGACGGACAGGAAGCCGCTTCCTTTGGCAGAAACAAGAGGCAGCTCAGACCCCGGGAGTTCCCATCGTGTCGTGTTGCTGCTCTTAGAGGTAATATATCTAGAGGTGGCTTCAAACCGAAGTGATGTCTGCGTTCTGGAAAGAAAACAACGACTTTTATTTGATGCATTATGACGCCACATGTCTCATAACTGCAGTCGGTTAGTTGTTAAGTGGAATCTGTGGACACAATGCACTTAATTAAAGTCCAACGTCCTTCAGTGTACGGCTCCGTGTGCCGTGTGCAGAGGAAGGACACATGGTGCTGAAAGAACTGAAGTGTTGACTTTAACTGAATGTTTTATATCAACAGATGTCTCAGGTTAGTTGAATGCATGATAACAAGTTGAACCTAAAATAGTTATTGGACATTTGTGGACATAATACATTAAATTAAAGTCAACGTTTCAGTGTTTTAAGTGTACGGCTCGTGCGAGGGGCCGGACGTTGACTTTAATTGAATGTTTTACGTCAACAGATGCCTCATACCTGCAGTAGGTTAGTCGAAAGCATGATGTTAAGGGTAACCTAAGTCTGTGGACATAATACACTTAAGTGAAGTCCAAGTTCCTTCAGGGTACGGCTCCGTGTGCCGTGTGCAGAGGAATGACAACATAACGGCAGTAGGTTAGTCGAAAGCAATGATATCAAGGACCCGAATGCAGTTGTGTCACATCTGTAAAACATTCAAGTCAACGGTTCAGGTTTTTTTCAGAGCGCCTTTTCATGCCGTGTGCAGAGGAATGACGAATCTGCATCCGAAGGGCGAGTGGTAGCCGATCCCCACTTCCTGGAACACCCGCTTCGGGATGCCGACGTCGCAGAGGTAGACCTTGCTCTCCGCCTGCTCCACGTCCAGAGGGAGGCCCAGGAACAGGGTCCACTTGGCCGCCACGCTCTGAGGCACGGCGCCCACCGCCGGGTCGATGCTCAGCACCGGAGCGCGGTTCTGATTGGCCCAGAGAGCGGCCGCCTGGTACCAGGACTGCTCTCTCAGCAGGGGGTTCTCGTGGTGGTCCAGGCAGTTTATGACCAGGTCCACGGGGGTCTGAGGCAGGTCTGAGGAGAGGGGAAGTGTAGTACACGTTATTAAGTAGCCGTATACACAGCATATGTATCAAGTCATACATCATGTTACATGGGATCTGTCTAATGACTGGACCAGCAGACATTCTGGAAGCACTTTTCTGAGAGTAGGGTTGTTTCAATGGCAGGCCTTTGAGGCAGGACAAAGAGAGGTATGCTTTTGATTCGTCTATCGTTTGTTCCCTGACCTTTCCTCACGCTGCCATTGGAGATGTGATGGAGGAGGCGAAGAAGAGACATGATGGAGGCTGCCAATAACACGTCCTTCTTACATGTTGTTAGTCTTAATCTGCTACCATGTGAAGGCGATGATCTGGACCACAGCTAAGACGATCCTCTGAGATGTGGAATGAAGTTACCGGAGGAATCATGAAGGAGCGGCGGCGTAAGAAAAGCACCTGGCAGGTAGATCCTCTTTAAGTTCTCTATGGCGACTAAGCATCATTAGAGCAGTCCAACACCCCGAGGGCCTTCAATATTCTTGCTCAACACATGTACCTGAACGTGTTCTCGTTTACTCGCTGCTCGTCTGCTTTGTAAGTCGGTCTTACTTGTGTTTAATAAGACAAAGAAAACAAAGACTTGTTCTTTCTGAAGGGATTTGAAATGTGTTGAGGTGTGCGTCCACTAGAGGGCGCCGTCTGCATTGAATTCACTGATTTAGGGAAATGTCATGATGCCAAACTTGTGCCTCTTGCTCCGGTCCAGGTGGACATGCTTTATCTGATCATGTGTTACTCACATCAGTTATTGTGTGTGTGTGTGTGTGTGTGTGTGTGTGTGTGTGTGTGTGTGTGTGTGTGTGTGTGTGTGTGTGTGTGTGTGAGTGTGTGTGAGCGTGAGTGTGAGCGTGTGTGTGTGTGTGTGTGTGTGTGTGTGTGAGAGAGAGAGAGTGTGTGAGTGTGTGTGTGTGTTGTAAGTGTGTGTGTGTGTGTGTAAGTGTGTGTGCGTGCGTAAGTGTGTGTGTAAGTGTGCGTAAGTGTGTGTGTAAGTGTGTGTGTGTGTGTGTGTGTGTGTGTAAAGTGTGTGTGTGTGCATGCGTAAGTGTGTGTGTGGTGCGTGTAAGTGTGTATGTGTGAGTGTGTGTGTGAGTGAGTGAGTGTGTGTGTAAGTGTGTGTGTGTGTGTGTGTGTGTGTAAGTGTGTGTAAGTGTGTGTGTGTGTGTGTAAGTGGGTGTGTGTGCGTGCGTAAGTGTGTGTGTGTGTGTGTGCGTAAGTGTGTGTGTAAGTGTGTGTGTGTGTGCATGCGTAAGTGTGTGTGTGTGCGTGTGTGAGTGTGTGTGTGTGTGTTTAAGTGTGTATGTGTGAGTGTGTGTGTGTGCATGAGTGTGTGTGGTGTGTGTGTGTGTGCGTGTGTGTGTGTGTGCATGAGTGTGTGTGTGTGTGTGTGTGTGTGGGTGTGTGTGTGTGCATGAGTGTGAGTGTGTGTGTGCGCGTGTGTGTGGTGTGTGTGTGTGTGTGTGTGTGTGTGTGCGTGTCACCTCTGCTGCTGGCCACCTGCTGGCTGCTGCTCCGGCTGTACAGCGTCGCCTCTCTGCTCACACACTCCTGCACCTTGAGGCAGTTGGGCAGGAAGAGCACCGTCTCCACCTGGTGGTTGGCCAGGTGCCGTCCGCAGCTGACGCCCTGCGCCCCCTGCAGGTGAGGCCCGCACAGGAGCACCACCACGGGCAGCTGGTGGCCGTTCTTAGGGGTCAGTCTGGGGACACAGCAGGGACGAGATGAACCCCGGAGAGAAGCCAGTGTCGCATGGGGTCCGTCTAATAACTGAACCAGGAGACACTGGGTACATCGGGTTTTTTAATATTTGGCCAACCTTAAAAGCCACTCTTTCAGTGGAGTCTAAGTCCGACTGAAACATTATTAAAGAAGTCCATCGATGGTCCAAGTACCATGAATACTCTTGCCTCAGAACGCACAGCCGGTGCAAACTGTACAATATGTCCTCGTGAGACGCGTTGCAAGGCACCAGGGAGTCCTTGAGCCTGCGTGTGTCTATTCTAAACCAGCGACTTCCACTCGGATTTCATCACAACAACAAGAACACATTATGAAATCAGAGACACTTTCCTGGCTCGTGATTGGTGCCACACGGAACAGGACACTAACTAGTCTCTGAGAGCTCCTTTAAAAACATCTGCAATGTTCAACAAGTCTTCTGCAAGTCGGTCCGATTTGTGATCTCAGTTTGTAATATTTTCACCAGGGCCGGCCCTCGGCATAGGCAGTATAGGCGAATGCTAAGGGCGCATCAACCCATAGGGGGCGCCGAAAAAAAAAAAAAAAAAAAAAGTTAGAAATTAAAAACATATTTTTTTTACAATTTCATAACACAATTTCCCGATTTTGGATCAACAAAGTACATATTATTATCTTATACTAACGGAACTACGCATATATTGCGTACAGTGCCCATAAACTATGGCACATCCCCCCCCCCCAAAATCAAGTTGAATTGCCCCAGTCCCAGTAAAAACCAGAGGTTTATGTGAAATTGTTGAAATAATGGTTTTAGTGTGCAATTATAGGTTTTAATTTGTATTTATCATTTAAAATAAATCAAACTCCCAAAAAACGTACACAGCTTCTGTGTGCTGTTATTAACATTGTAAGCGGCCGCGGGGGGGAGAGCTTTAGAGAGCTCTCTCCTGAAAGACTGAGAGGCTCTGATAACCTCAGCCCAGTGAGGTAAAGGCACACCTTGATCATTATAGTTATAAAAAATAAGAGAATAGGTGAAAAACAGGTATAAAATACTGACCGTACAAAAAAGTTGTTATTAATAAACAAGAATACAGTTTGAAGGGGAGTGATTTGTAAAATATCCATAAAGAAAAAGAAAATCTGTTTACAGTTCTGTTTCATCTGGGTGTTGAGAGATGTATCCATAGATCTCCTAATGTTGCTCTCAAAGTGCACCAGATTGATGCTTTTAACTTCGATATTAAAAAAAAAAGTCTTCCCGGGGTGCATGCCCCCGGACCCCCCTAGAGGAGGTGAGATCCCCCCCCACTTAAATCATGTTCAAATGGGTAGGAAACTAAATACAGTTGCACACATCTTGTGTCCATATCTTTCTGTTTTGGTGGTCATGCCATAACCGTGCACGCGCGAATCATAGTGAGTGTCTGCATTTGGGGGGGGGGGGCGCCAGCTAAAATCTTTGGTCAGGGCCGGCCCTGATTTTCACGTTAGGATAAATGACCCGAAATCTGTATATGTAAGCCTGCAATAAGATGTGCTAACAGTCAAAGAAAAGGGTTAACAGTTCATTATGATAAACAACGAAATAAAAAAACAATAACTAACAAATATAATAATTAAAAGTACCGTACTTTCCGGACTATAAAGCGCACCTGCATATAAGCCGCAGCAGCTAAACTGTCCGTCTGTCTTGCTCTCGTTCTGTCTCTCGGTTCCACTTTGGCGCGCGACCTGTCTCACTCTTTTCCGGCCTCCAGCTTTTCCTGCTGGAGCCGCTTAGAGGAGGCGGGCGCGGACCGGTCCTAGAGCCCGTAGAGTTAAAGGTGGTTAATTTACCTGTAAAATCCATAGATTTAGGAGGTTCCCTAGTGGCCGTTAGCTGTACACAAAAAATGGGGGAAAAAAGTCGCGGTTTATAGTCCGAAAAGTACGGTAGATAAATATATTTAAAAAACAGCATCAAGCCATAAAATAAAAGCCACGTTCACCATCTTTTCACGATCCCAGCTTTACGATGATTAGTTGTTTTATTACTGGACGCAGGAAAATATGGAAACGTGATTTTCTGAGCACACTATGAGTATGAAGTAGGGCTGCTCAATTAATCGTATTTTAATCGCAATTACGATGTTGGCTTGCAACGATTATGAAAACAACATAATCGAAATAAAACGATTATTTTATTTTTTTGTATTTTATTTGTTTAAAATTATTTTTTTATTGGTTTTTCAGTTGAATTATATTCAAAGTTCAGGGTAATCAACTGTTAAAAACACACTGTTCACATTCATTTTTCAATAAATGGATGTTTTCAAAGTAAATGGATAATCGCTTTTAATAATCAATTATTGACCCAAATAATGCAGATTATGATTGTTGCCATAATCGAGCAGCCCTAGTTTGAAGTGCACGAGTAGGATAGACTGAACAGCCATTATAGTGTGAGTAATAACAATACGCAACACACCTGATCTGAGAACAGTGGTCCGGTGAACTCGAGACTCACATGGAGCCAAATTGATGAAAGGATCTGAGACAGTAAACCAGTTTGATATTTGATCCTCAGCGGTCCTGTCCTTTGATCTTAAATCAGACTTCAGCTCTCAAACCGCTCCATCGTATGTCACCTTATTCGGTCTCTTTCACCTGCACTATTAGTTGTGTACACAATAGCCGCGTTCACACTGCGGTACTTTTCCCACAAAGGTTCATGCGAACTTAGTTCATGATCGCGTTCACACCAAAAAGAGCCGGTACTAAAAGTAGTTCATGCGAACCTTTTTACCCCCTCGAAAGTCCCTGCTAGAGAGAGGGACTTCCGAGCGGCTCTTTTTGAGAAGAGAGCTATATTCTGATGGCTGGGCGGATTGCAAACCACGCCCCGTAACACTCCCAAAAGTGTTGTGAAGCCGCCATTTTATTATCCTCGCATTAGCATTATTAGCATTAGCATTATTAGCATTAGCATTATTAGCATTAGCATTAGCCCAGCGCAGAAACGCAGAGAGACTAACTTATGGCAACACAAAATAAAACATGGGAGCGGTGGAGATGAGGAGGTGTCGGCGTTCTGGCGATTTACTCGAAGGCTTCAGTAGAAGCTGCTGGGACTCCCAGCAGCTTCTACTGAAGCCTTCCCCAACTCCGGGGACTTCCGGCCGGGGACTCCGGGCGGCAGTACTACGCCGTGAAGTGGTTTTGCGGCCTGCCAGTAAACCCAAAGCAGAAGAAGAAGAAGTGACGTCAGCGGCTTCATTTGCCTAATCCACCCCCAGGGACTTATTCTGGTGTGAACGCGATCTGTACTTAGTTCATGAGCACTAAAGAGTTCGCATGAACTAAGTTCGCATTCCCATTCTGTTTCTATGTAAATACTGCTATATTTTTTATTATTTCTAATATTTGCTAATGTTATTTTTGTATGTATGCACCATGACATCAAGTCAAATTCCTCGTACCTACCTGGACCTGTTTCTGATTATTATTACTATTCAGATGTATCGTACTCTGTTCAATTGCACTATTTGTTATATTATTATTATTTTGTGTCTTATGTCCTTTTTCTTAATATGTTGCCTTGTTGGAG
>JAMFTG010002418.1:0-29574 GCA_023974075.1 Chaenocephalus aceratus
AAAATGGAAATAGTGCAAGAAGAGTCTATATAAAAGTAAATATAATATTTGGGTAACAAGTTTAAACTAAAAGTACTTCACATTGGTGCATAAGTACAGTATGTACGTATATATACTTAGTTTCACTCCACCACAACACACAACATTTGGTCGACTGTTTAATTTTTTTCCCTTTTAATATGCCACAGAAAATGTCATGTAAAAGTGCACGCTAAAGGTTTTTGGAAATGTTGTGTAGGTGTCATTTACCAGGTAAAAGAATGGCTGATGACCCTCAGAGAAATTTCCGCTCTGCATATTATGAGAAAGTGGGCTTCAGAGGAGTGGAGGAGAAGAAATCTCTGGAAATACTGCTCAAGGACAATCCCCTCGGTAGGTAACAGTTCTATATCACCAATATTAGTCTTTAAACATTGCTTCCAATCCACGCTGCCTGAAATTGGTGCATTCAGAAGAGTGCAGATCTCGACAAACTCTTTCACCACTGTCCTCGAACCACTACAAACAATGTTTTAACCATCACCAAGTGAATGTCCCAAAAATGATAATGTTGTTTCTGTTGTTCGATTCATGTATAGTTGTTTGTGGCATGATAAAAATACCAACAAAATGTCGAGGAAATAAGTTATTAAATCTATTTAGATAGCCCCATATAAACAAATTCACACTTGGATTAATTTTAAAATAATCTATATTATTTCTGATGAAACTGCTATTTTGTATCATTTATATTTAGTTAATATAAAGCACTTTGTCCTATATAGGCGCACAGTTGCAAACCCGCCCCTCTCAGTTTCAGCTGAGGCATGAGGAAGATGTTGAAGGAGCGAGTCTGCTATGTTTGGCTCCTTGCAATGAGAATAAGCATTCAATGATGGTTTTGATATTTCATTTTTTTCTTTAACTTGTAACTAACCAAGACAACGAGAGTTCCAAACGGCTATAAATAAGCAGAAAAAAAGATAAGCCTGATTCGTTCAGTTCAGACCCGGAAGACTTAAATCCATGGGTTGGAATTTTATTAGTGAGGGCCTTGACCCAGGTAAAAATATTAGGTTAATTACAAACATGTCTGCCTATCTTTAACAACATAAGTGTATCTTGAATTTCACTCCCCTGAAAAACACAGTTAAAGACACATATTCACATTTAAGAAATGAAAATGCGATTTTCAGGCGCATTGCCAATATGTTGACCCAGTTTCGGCCCATCAGAGCAATATAGTATAATATGAATTGTGATGAAAACAATTATTCACGTTCTGCCATATCTGCTGATGCCTGTGTTGCTCAGGGTTGACCACCAGACTCACACACACAGTTAGCTCAAAGACCTGCGTTATGTCACAACTATCTCACATTCGCATACATAACGTTTATTTTCTTCCCATCAGCTTACTTTTAAAAATATGTTCAGGCCTACACGTTCTTTAAATATACATCCATGGCCTGCACATTGACAATATTAACACTGATTTCTCCCGGGGGAGCCAAACTCCTGGATCGAGGTGCCATGACGCCAGGTCTCGTTCAGTAGTATGTACGAGAGTTGAACCAGATGACACATATTGTTATTTCCACCCACTGCCTTAACATTATTTCTCAGTTTCTCAGTTCTTAGTTTGTGGTTAGGTTCTAGGGGCAGTAAGTCAGTCCTTGTCTTTTTACCATTGTTTTTTTTTTCTAACAGATCTAGAAAAGCTGAGCACCTTCAGTCAGAGGTTCCCCCTCCCCTCTATGTACAGGATCCATGTGTGGAAGGTGTTGCTAGGTAAGACAAACACATATCACAGTAATGGCACGCACTACCAAATGTGCTCGCACAACCTATAATGCCAAACCTTTTTCCTGCAGGCATCTTACCCCCCCACAATGACTCTCACTCTCTGGTGGGAGGCTACAGGAAGGAGCAGTACCAGGACATCCTGGAGGCTCTGGAGGTGATGAGATACATCAACCCTTCCACTCCCTCCACCCACGTCTACCTGCGCATGTCCCAGCTGGAGACCCTGGTGCTCCCACGGTGCTCCGAGACCTCCGCCCCGGTAAGATGGATCGCACAGGGAGAAACATGTCCATATATGGAACTAATAAGGCACCAAAATGAGAAGAAAGTATGAATGTCGTACTGATGCATCACAAATAGGAGGTTGTAGGATGAGACATGTAACAGAACCAGAGGTCGCGTTAACCGAATATTTTTCATCAATGACGGATTTTTTCTAACAATGACGGAAAAATCTGTAAGCAGTCTGTCATTTTGACAGATTAGAACACAACTCGGAACAGCGCCAACATGCCCACCAGCGGCCCACATTATATTACATCCTTAGTGGCCAGGTAAACTGAGGGCGATCTACTGTACTCTACTGTAGTCTGTAACTATTATTTAGTCATTCACACCCCTGTTTAGTTGGTGGCGAGTGTGTGTATATTAAGTAGCTATTGTCTAGTCTTGTTTTTGACCTCGTTGATTACCTCGTTGTTTAACCGGCTTTAGCAGTCGCAAAATGTCACGGCAGCTGATCGTCCGAAGCTTTTTTAATAAGCCCAGTAAATGGTGTGGATAAACGAGGTGAAAAGAGGGATTGATGCGGTGGAGGATGAAGGACAAGCCAGTAAGACTAAAACTGACAACGTTCAGCCTGCGGCAGAGGGGCAAGCAAGTGGCAAGGAGTTCAAGCAGGAGTACCGGGTTCAGTGGGAGCAAGAGTTTAATATGGCTGAGGAGGGAAGATGGCAAAATGTTCTGCGACATCTGTAGAAAAGCTAAGATGAGTAATGGATTTGTCCGAGGGTGCACGACGATGCAGAAATCAGCGTTCAGGCTAGGCTACAGCAGGTCAATTGAGTTGTTCTTGTAAATGTTTTGTTCATATTTTGATTGTAATTGTCTCATTTAAAACGATGGCATTGTTCATATTTGCCTGTTTAGGCACAATGGTCGTGGTGTTTTTAGCGGCCTCTGCCCCCCTCTGCTGTGCTGTCAGTGCAGGAACAAATAAATCATTCATGTTCGTGTTGACATGAAAAGTGACCACACGGTCGGTGTCTCTGTTCATCTTTTTTTCTCTCCATGCCCTTAGAAGTTCTGTATGAATCATTAAAAGAATGAATGAACATTTGCTGCTCAGTCAGTGTGCGAAAAAGTACACGTCCCACCGTCCGGGATGTGTTATTTACAATATCGGACAAGTAGATCTTTCAATTGACTTGTCCGGCGGACAAGTGACGTTTTTCGGCAAATTATTGATACATTCAGTTTACAAAAGGCAGAACTCATTCGCAAATTGTACGTGTCCGCCATTGTTCGTTTAGAAGTGTTAGTTTCTGGTTCTGTTAGTTTCTGGCTCTGCTGGTTCTCGGTTCTGCTTGTCGATTCCTAAGGAAATGCATCTTGCCGCTTTCTGTACAGTTAGACGGGGGCGGGGCGGGAAGTGTAGCACAGTGGCAGTGTTGGGAAGCAAAACTCGGTTCCGAGTAGGAACAAATAACAATTGTCCGGTACCGGGATTAATAAGAGTTGTGAGGACAGGAGGCGAGGCCGAGCCCCGCGGACCGCAGCTCTCTCTCTATGCTCCGTATCAGCTGATCGCTGCACGGTGCAGCTCAGCGTCTCTCTCTCTTTCTACACACAGCGGATCCGCTGCCCGTTTAACAGCCTCATCTTTGTCAAACTTTCTTATGTTCGTCCTCTAACACGTAATGAAGGTTATTAAGCGTTTTAGCTCCTGTGTTGTTAATATTGACCACCATTTCCTTTATGAAGTGAAGCAGCCTCCCTGTCTTTGCCCTCGCGCTGTCCTCACATCCCCGGACCCCCAGACTCGGAGGAGCGCAGGAATGTCAGTATTGTTTATGAAGCAGGGTATAGAAAGTACATTATTGAAATGAAAATACTATTTATTTACTTTTACAAACAGTGAGCAGCTGGGCAGCTGCAGCATGTGTATTGCAGGACATGTGTAAGCGTGCAAGCGTCTTTGAGTTGTAGAAAAGCACTAGGCCTATAGGCTATACATCTAATGTGTCATTATTATTATTATTATTATTATTATTATTATTACTATTATTAGGTTATGCCCTATGTGTTGGACATGTGTGGTTGGACTCTGTCTCACAGGCAGGTTGCAGTGTAACATCAGAGGACACTGGGTCAAACTCAATTGTACATTCTCAAACGGCACCACTTAGAACTAACTAAACAATGCAGAGATCATTTTTATATAATTTTATTCAATAACCGTAAGAAATTAAACAGTATGAAGTGATTTGTAAATAGGTATACAGATTTGACTTAATGTTTTCATAAATATATTTTTCTCCCAGTTTGTCATGGGACTTATTTTTACCCTCTCAAAGAACTGGAATCGAGAACCAAAAATAACCGGAATCGAAAAGCAGAACCGGAATCGTTAAAATCCAAACGATACCTAACCCTTTGTGTGATGCAGGAAAATCTTACCGCTCACTTACGTTAGCGGTTTCATAAAAACCGTGGGAAAATGTAAAATACGATGACGAAGAAGAAGATTCCAGTGGCCCCAATTTGTGTCCATTCTGGACAAGTGAAAAATGTATTCGGACAAGTACATTGCCAAGTACTCTCTAAAAACTTTTTCTCACACTGTCAGTACCCAAACATAAATATTAAATAGGCTATGTCTCATCTCATCATTAAAACATGAAAAATAAAATGACGGGTAATAATGGATTATGACAGACATTTTACGATCATGTCCGTCAAAATGACGGACAACGAAAAAGTCTAACGCAACCACTGAACAGAACCAAAGTTTCAAACTGAATTATGAATGTCACTTTTCTTAATTTTTTCTAAGCATGGATCCATTAAAACATGGGTACCTTAAAAAAAAGGTTTACATTTTTATATATATATACAGTTGTATTTGCAACTGTCTAAACTTGGGCGTTGATGTGTGTCCTGTGGCTGCCACCTCTTAAAATGTGTGTTAATAATGACGGGGTGTGTTGCTTTCTCCTCTCAGGATGAAGAGAACGAGGACTTCCTCTCCATCAGTCGAGCCATGGAGGAGATCGTAGACGATCCTATCGACTGTTACTGGCTCATCAAGTGTTTCATCCATCAGTTCAACACGAAGTTTGGAGACTCTGTACCCCACCTTGTGAGTGTTGCGTTTAGCTTGAAGCATAAAGTAACACTTTTTTTGTTTCAAAATGAATTGAATAGCCAAAAAAAATGAAAAAGAGTTTGCTTCCCTCAGTGATTATATTATTCACTGCTACCAAACCGTAATGTGACAAGGGTTGTAATAAGGGCTACACAATTCATCAACATGTTATCAAAATATCAATATGGGCTAGTACAATTTCCAAATCTACAGAAATCTCCTTGTTTGCTACAGACCCCCTTAAAATGTGATTGCTTTAATATATTTTTCAAACTGTATCATTCCCTCTGTTATCACAAATCTAATCGCGATTGCAATATCTGTCCAAAATAATCGCAATAACTAAGTACATTTTTCAAATTGCTACCCTAGTTGTAATGTAATTGTTTACAAAATTCATGTCTCTTGTATATTTTTAAAGCAAAATTAGTGGAAGTCTTTGGTATGTTCAATGTTCTTAATGTATAAGATAATTATTTTTTATATATTCCTTGTCAAGTTGTGAACATGACACTCATACTGTAAGAGGTATCCTGGTAAGGTCCCATGTCATGGTCATTTCTACTGGTCATAATTCCATTGACTAGAATAGATTTACATTGTTCCAAACTCACATTGGTTTCTCATACAGCCTCTCTGTATAGTGTGTGTATTCACTCTCTTTCCTAAACGGCTTGTTGGAGCTCCTGCCCCCCCCCTCCCTGTGAGCCCACTGTGCTCTGATTGGTCAGCTCGTGTTCTGATGAGTCCACCACCGTTACAGCAGAACATCAGTGTTTATGTGTTACAATGGCGTTTGTTAGCAACCAGAACATGACACCAGTAATGACAAACCGATGAGAATGCTGCGTGGGGTCAGGGTGCCGTGTTGGAGGGACGTTGAGTAGCTCGCTGCTGGAGCGGACAGTGTGAGCGGACAGTGTGAGCTGGGTTCATTTCCTGGTTGCTGCTTGGGGTCTGCGAGACATCACGAATTGACACGGGATGCTGAGGGGGCTGCAACACCCCCATCTGCGAGGCTCCACTAGCACCCGCACCCCCAAACGCGACACACCTACAGTGTAAGCCCGCCACAGTTCTGCCGCTGCGAGGCTCCACTAGTACCCCCCCCCCCCCAAAACTGTCATGACTCAGGAGTTTAAATTACTTTATTGTTATACCTGCGTTATGAATGAAGGTTTGTTGTCTCCCCTGTTGCGGTGCAGCCGAAGAGCCTGGAGCACTATCTGAGTCAGGAGGAGCCTCGGCTGCTGACCCACCTGAAGACCAGTGGGACCCTCGCCCAGCTGCCCTACGGCCTCTGGTTCAGACGCTGCTTCGCCGGCTGCCTGCCCGAGTCCAGCCTGCAGAGGTGCGTTCACTGTCCACAGCGCACGCCTGACTTCTGCACACTTTCTATCCTCAGCAGTCTGATATGTGCAAAACCTGTATTATACTATTCAGGCTTTTCTGAAAGATCTCCGAACCACATTTCAAGTGGTGAACATATTCCGATCTTTTAAGTAAAAGATGCAATGCTACGGTTAAAAAAATATTCTGGTAAAGGTAAACGACTAAATATACTTAAAAAGGTGCAAATGTGTATGTTATGCATTGATTATAATTATGAATCCAATATTTATATATTTAAGTTTATCACTTCGATGTAACAGCTGGTAAAGGTGGACCTGTTTTCAACAAATGTATATTCTGTCTGAGCTATAATAATCATATACACTTAATATATTTTATATTCTGCATTAATAATCAGAACATTTAATGAACCTTAAGCCTGTGAAAACCATATTTTCTAAATGAGACATTCTACATGTTTTCTATTGATGGAAGTACTTGTATATTTGAAATAAAATTAGCAGCTTCATAATTAAAACTCCTGCATTCAAATTCCTAATCAAGTCAAACAAGCCTCAACATATACTTAAGGTACCTAATGTAAGTACTGTATGTATTATGCAGAATTTATAATACATTAAAATACTTGCCGCATTGTTTGGTACTTTATAGTTGCATTGTTATAAATTAAGCTATAATAACCCTTTGAATACAAAGAAAAAGTACCTCAAATTGTACTTAAAGGTAGGGTAGGTCGTGCTTTTTCCAGTAGGCTACTACGGCTTCCACAGATGACATTTTTGTATGTATTTATTGTCAAAGCATTTAATGAATTCCTTGCTATCGGGATGTTAAGAGCGTTCCATGGAATATAACAAGTGTTTCTGAAGTGAATGACCTACCCCACCTTTAAGAGTAAAAATGCTTAGTAACGTCCTCTACACATTTCTGCCTAATGTGGTGCCTGTTCTAGAAAGATGTCAGATGAAATGACAGATTTTGCCCAACTCACATTTGTCTATTTATTAAGCCCGTTTGCTAATTCCACATGAGTAGACCTTTGTTACATCTTGACCTTACATCTACTTGTTCAATGACCCTCTGATGATTGTCAGGGTGTGGGACAAGGTGATCAGCGGCTCGTGTAAGATCCTGGTGTTCGTGGCCCTGGAGATTCTGCTCAGCTATAAGATCATGCTGATGGGAATCAGCCGGCCTGAAGGCGCGGTGAGGTTCCTGTGCAATGTGAGTGAACCACAGCCAACACCACTGTCCTCTTCTAGGTGAAAAACCTCACCATGTGTTTTCTCTTCCAGATACCGCAGGAGAACACGGACGCCATCGTAACTAAAGCCATCGACTTGTGGCACAAATACTGCTTACAATAATATATATATTCTTTCTTTTTGTTTTCTCACTCATAACAAAGTATACAAATAAATGAATAATTCTCAAATAGTCTGTCATGTTCAACAGGGGCAAGAAGAAGCTTAAAAAACTGTTCTGGTCCTACCCCCTCTAGCATACATTTTGCTTATAAATAAGTTAATTTGTTTTTTACAAAACAATCAGAAAGAAATTACTTTTACAATTACAATAAATAACAAATGGGATTGTACAGGTCCTGTTTATAACCATTCATGATTTGGCACTTAAATACTACTTTCAGTTTAGATAGACTTGTACAATATTTCAGTGCATCATTAGTTATTCCACAGACTAACACCTTTTGATGAGATGCTATGCAGTTTGCCATTTGTTCCCTCTCAACACGCTTTCTCTCCGTGTGAAAAGATAAGGCACTGTCCCAGGACAGAGCACAAACTCTTAACTCCACTGAGACTACGGATTTGTCTCCGCATGACTGGACAGAAATCTCATCATGGGCTGCTTTTAATAAGCCCCAGGACTTAGGAGCCAATCCAATACATCCCAGCTCTCCCCAAAGAATGATCCACTGTTTGTGGAAAGGACACTGAAAACAGCTGCTATACAGAGAGGATGCACAAAATCTGTTTAGAAAAAAGGTACGGATTCATAAACTTATTTTCTTTAATAAGTTTCTTTCTTTAAGAAACATCTTACATCATAGAAGACAATAAATTAATACCCACATGCAGTTGTTCTGCTTTACAAAAAAACATTTGAAAAGTCTTGTTTACTTTCTTTGCTATTTAGTATTTACAAGTCTTAGAATTCTGAGAACAGTTTTAAACGTACAAGAGACCGCTCGTACTGACACACTCACTCACAGATCAAGTCCTCCCAATAATAAGGTAAAAACTGGCAATTATCTAATGTGGACCTAAACCATAAAAAGTAAGCTGGCAGGTTTTCATTTTCTGTGCCACCACTGACAATAAAAAAAGAAAGTCTGTTTTTTTGAAGTTCTGCAACTTTTTACTGTGTCGACAGTCTGTATCAACGTTCAAATCCCTGTAAACAATACGGTAGGCACAGTGACAGTCATTCTGGGATGCATTCAAGATCGCAACTTCAACAGGAAGTCAAGTTGCTTTGGCTTAAAGTGGGGATCAAAAGTGTGAACACATTTTGAGCTCTTGAATGCAGACCATTAACACAAAACGATCAGGCTGTGAAGTTATTGCTCAGTTAATGTGTTTTAAGTTGTTACATTTTTTTCTGTTACTGTCTTGAAAAGAGAATTGTTATATTTTAGGTCATTTTGGCTTAAGATGCCTACAGATATGAATTCCTCTGGCAAAATGTGAAACGATCACTAACTTGTTAGACGCTTTTCTCCAAAGCGACTTACACACTCAATACAGTGGACAATCCCCACAGGAGCAATTTGTAGTGAAGTGTCTCAGGGACACAACGACATGCTGACTGCAGTGGGACTCGAACTTGTTACCCCCCTGATTCGAAGTCCAGCACTCTATCCACTGAGCCACAGCCGCCCCATTGAGATGTCTTCTGTGGAATAATACCGTGCCAACACAAACCCAAAGGATATAAAGTCCATTTAAGGAGTGACATTATGGTGAAAGGCAAGAAAACAATCCATGTGTAGAAAATAAAAATAAAGTCCTTTCTTCAACTCCTTGGCACAGATTCTGTGTTTCATTTCAAGCGCCCTGTTCAGAAACAAAAGTGCTGCAAAGTAAACAAGTTGCGGCTTCATCTTCAAATAAATGAAACCCTTTTGAATTTCAAGAAGTGTCTAAAATCTCCACGGATGAGAGACTGATCCAGTTGTACTTCAGGTACAGTCCGTCAGTGTGAGGGCAGCAGGTGGCAGTCTGGACACTTGAGGCATGGTGTGTGAGTATAAAAGCACAAGACTGACCCATCTTACGGCCGATGAAACCTGCAGAGAAAAGGAGGAACTTCATAGAAATGCTGTGGTGTTTCACCATACCACTAATCATGATAGACTTGTTAAGTTAATATGCATTTCAAAACCAACAGTTTAGTTTTTTGAAAAGTAATACAAAAATGTCATTGTATATGTCTGTAAATGTTTAAAAAAGTCATAGTGGAGTATATTGAACATTTTAAAGTATGCCACAAATATCATGAAGGTCATAGTGTGTCGAGAAACTTGAAAAAAAAAATCATGGTATTGTATGGCGAAAAGTATACAAAAGTAATAGTATAGTATGTCAAAAATGTATGAATAGTAGTAATAGTAATTTGTAAGCATGTTCAAAAATATGCATAAACACTAAACTGTTACCTGGTCAGATGACGGCTGGACTCGTGCACCTCCATCTCTGTGCTCTTAAACTCATTCAGCTCCTTCCTGATGGCAGCCTGAACAACACACAGGGAAACACTCATGTACCCACAATATAAACTATGCACAGACAGCTTGAATCCAGAGTAAAGGATCAGCTGGTTTTGATTGACATGTTTGTTAGTTTCACCTTATCAGCAGCAGTGAGCCGGGTCCACGGCTTGTCGGCTCGGCGGTCGTAGTCCTGAGCCTCGGCGACCTCCACGTAGTCACTGAAGCGGATCAAGATCTTCGCCTCCCTCAGCTCCTCCACTGTGGGCCTCTGGCTGAGCTGCAGGGTGCAAAAAGAAAGAGGAGACGGTTTGTCAACATGTTGAAGAATATCTGTGTGCTGTAATGTGCCAGGTTTGTGACTGAAAACTAACTGGTTCATTTAACTAGGCCGATTTAAAATAAAGAAAGGGAAAAGCTTTGTTTTTGTATGTTCAAAAATAACGATAGTTTCTAATAAATAAAATGTAAGTATGAAGTGAATCTAATTTCTTTCTTTGTATAAGTAAAGTTAAATATTAAATGAAATAGTACAAAGCACTCAGATGTTGCACACTTCTTTCATCTTCTTTCTTTTATGACAATATCTGTTAAGTAGTTTTAAAGATATCTTCTTGGACAAAATCACTATGGCCATGGAAGAAAATAAACCAAATAATAAAAAAACACTATTTATTGAAATAATTTTTATTTACAACACAAAGTGCTGAAAAACATTTGTATAACATCAAATCTATGGATAAGTGGATTTATCCATCAATACATATCATTTGTGAAATGGTCACACACAATAACAGGGTGATGCAACAGATATTATCCTTTCAAAATGGGCATCTGATGGGTGGTAGTTTGGTCACCACAGCAACCATGTTTATATTTCTAGCTGGGGTCATAAACAAACACTCCCATCAAGTACACTGAGGTGTCCATCTCCACCTCTGTCTTACCTTTTTGGACAGATGTCTCTTGATCTCCCTCTTCTCCTCCTGTTCATCGATATCGTTCCGAGCTGGAAGGAAGGAGAACGAGAGGGTCATCATCACACACTGGGATTATTATTATTATTACTAGTTTCTCTTACAGTGTGTACATGTACTTACGTTTGAGGATATTCCTCTGCGCAAGTTCCTCTGCCGACGGCCGTTGACTTAATCGTCTGAAAACATGAAAGGCGTGTCGATGTCAGGAGTGTTTGTGCTTCACTGTGCGAGATGTATGCATTATCTTACACAAGCAGAGGAGCCGACTGCATGGGATGTCATTTTTCATGAGGTAGTATTTTGTGGATTTACAAGCCGTCTATATCTATCTCTAAGGTGGAGCAGCGATTCAGACAGTGGGTAGGATGATTGATAGCGAGTGAGAAGTAAAGGTATGCTGTATGTGCAGATATGCTGCTTTAGTGTGCCCTAAAATGTAAAATAATAACATATAAACATTTATTTTACCCAAAGAAGCAAATTATGCTCTTGTAAAATGTAATGTGAATGTATTTGACTGGAACTTGACATGTTCCTGAATCCTTGAATAAGATGTGTATTAAAGTATTTAGATATTTTTAAAGTAAATATAGTTTTTTGAAGAGCTTTAATAATGTACCATTATGAATGATTAGCGTTAATGTTATGTGGTTAGATATGGAAACATTCTTGTATTCAAACTGGCTTATTTCACAAAAAATGTACACTTTTTTTCAGCTGTCATACATCATTCAAACTATACCCCACTTTCATTTTCTTGGCATATAATTGTTTTGTAGCTGCTCCTCAACTTTAATCTCTTTCCTCCCCCCCCCCCCCCCTTCCTCCCTCCCTCTCTCTCTCCCCCCCTCCCTCCTCCCTGCATTATGACTCATCATCTGTTCCCTTTAGGAGCCAGGTCACATCTATCACAGTGGATATGGGTTAAAGCAGTCTGCGGGGGCCCGGCCTGCGTGTGGGGTGATGTTGGTCACATGATGAAGGGACTGTGATATCTCTTAGAACCACTGTCCTCAGTGGCTGGACAATGTCTGCATGTGTGTTGTAATCCAGCGGCTCACCTGGTCAGTTTGGTGGCCGTCTGTTGTCGAGACTCGTATCTCTGTTGGTCCGACTGCATGGGCAGGATGTTTTTGTCCTCCAGGTCCCTCAGCGTTGGACGGTTATTCAGCTTGATGGCTAAAGAGTCCTTTCGTAACACCTTCATGGCCAGTGTGCCTACAATGGAGCAAAATGGATGAGGTTCAAGGTTCTTTATTTGTCATACGAACATAGCTACAGAGTAGTTATGTCGATGAAAATCTTAGGTCACAGGCTTCTCCAATAGTGCAACACGATAATACAGAAACATATAGTACAAGTAAATATTAAAAAGTACAAAAAGAAAAATAGTTTAAAAAAAGTGAAATAAGAGTCTGTGTATGATGAGATGTATCAGTACTCGTATCACAAGCTCACTGGAAGGAGCCTGTATAGATTTCCTTCCAGTTCCTAACACTCTTTTGTTGGTTGTTTATCACTGTTCTTTATTTTGATTTTATTGTTTTATTTCCCCCCAAAAAAAGCAGAAACGTATCCGCCCCTTGATTAATTTAGATGC
Organism: Chaenocephalus aceratus; assembly: GCA_023974075.1. Classification (NCBI taxonomy): domain Eukaryota; kingdom Metazoa; phylum Chordata; class Actinopteri; order Perciformes; family Channichthyidae; genus Chaenocephalus; species Chaenocephalus aceratus. The sequence goes on from JAMFTG010002418.1 coordinate 12,816, forward strand.
TGGATAACGATGTGATAGCTCACTCTTCTAAGTGCTTGTTTTCCCTAAAATCCACAATAAGGTTACAAAGAATCCAACATTGGCAATGTTAAAGGAGTCGCTTGGAAGTCACAGTCCTACGGATCATTTGAACCCTGCCGCTCAATGCGGTTGTTTAGCCTCTTTTAGCCCATTATTTGAAGTGTACAGCATTCATGCCAACACGCCACGATAGAGCTGGGTTGACGACATGCATACAAACAATTATCAGCTGCAAACTTCTGGAGTCGAAACACAATGAAATACGGAAGAGCTGGAGCTTGATGGCAAACACTGATGTTTTTTTTGACGTGACAGCCAGAGAATTCCCAAGACGTGTGCTGTGCCACGAGGTGACGCAGCAATTGCCCAACCAATTCTGAAGATCTCTACCCCAGACCCCTGTACTCGGCTAGTTCTGAGAGAATAATCAACATTGTGCATAACAAGATAAAACAGGCAAAGCACAATAACACCTCTATCAGCTGACGCCAACAGGCAGGAACAGGGAGACAACACACTGAGAGCACAGCAGCCACGGTTGGTCTGTGAAGGCAGTACAAACTGACCAACTGGGTCAAATGATGGGTCTAGGAAAAGATTTCCTCAACATTCAGTACAAAAAATCTTGACTAGAAAAACTCATAAAAACTCTTAAAATAACAAAACTTGTTTTATATTTCGGCAGTATACTTTCCTAATTTGCACTCTTAAATTGAACTTAATTTGCGATCTAAAAACTGCTCCCCGTCTTGTCAGGTCTCATGTATACATTACTTCATCAAGTATTATTCAAAATATTAGCTTTAACTGATAAAAACAGTTAGCCGTTAGCTGGCTAACATATGCTAATGTTCAGCAACTAATACAACTGATATTCATTTGTTTCTCAGGAGTTGGTGGAAACAAAAACAACTGTTGACAGTTTGTAGCGTTATCCATAGTAACTGTGTGTTTATCTGCTCGTTGTGGAGTTCTTCTGTGCCCTAGTGGCTAAATAAAAGCAGTTGTTCTATCTTCTATTTTCTCAAATTGTTTGACCCCCCCCCCCCGGTGAGATTTATTTATCAACCTGTCGTAGGTTTTTGTTTAAACCTATATATTATATATTGTGTTTATATTACTTGTTTAAAATAAATACACTAAATAAACCATATACTAGGGATGCATACCGGTATCCGGTATTACCGAAATACCGGTTACTGGTGGCTACGGTATACCGTACCAAAATCAGATCCGGTTTCGATACTTTAAAAAAAAAAAAAAAAATCTTTTTAATTAATTTTAAAAGTGAGTCCGTGGCCCGTGATGGCGGGTGTTATAAATTCGATTGCATAATAGTTTTTCTTCATATTTTATGTATTTTTCATTGTTTGTTCAATACAAGGTAAAAGTCCCACAAATGAACTGTGATAGGATGTTTTCTCTCACCAGTGAAGGTAAATGTTGATTTTAAAGATGAGATTTGTTTGTTTGTGCAATGCCGAGATCTCATGACCTTTATTCTATTATGTATTTGTTCTCTAGTCGAATCTCAGGTTTAACATTAATTATAACGGTGCTATAACGGTCTGTTTGCATTGACAACATGTGCTATTCACGCGGCACACCTGATGGTGGGTGTTATAAAAGATATTCCATAATCGGTATTGTATTTTTCAGTGTTTGTTCAGTACTAAAAGGTCCAAGAAGTCCCACAATTGAATTTAATATTCATTTGACATGTTAACTGTATCATAAAGCGCTTCATGGGAGTAATTGTGGGATGATACATTTTCAAAGTATCACGATATGTATCGGTTGAGTATCGGTATCGTTCAGTGGTATCGGTATCGTAAAAAAGTCAACGATATGCATCCCTACCATATACACATTGCTTCTGTGATGCATAATTCACATCTATGATAACAAACTGCAGCTCAGAGTGCTTCAAGCCATTTGCGACAAATGCACTTGTTCATCCATATGGAAATATGATAACACACGCTCACACATGCATATGCACACACACCATACATTATGCTTACTGTTAAATTATTCAAATTGACTCTGTAAAAGCATTTCTGGTTACAGTACTATTTGTTCAAAGCTCAGTGTGATGTGTTTGAATAATGTGAGCTAAAACGAACAATGAAAAGGTGGATGTCTTCCAAATACATACAAAAAATAGCTTACTTGTAAACATTGAATCATCATCATCTTCCTCGTCATCTTCTTCTTCCTCCTCCTCCTCTTCCTCCTCATCTTCTTCTTCCTCCTCCTCATCATCCTCTTCTTCCTCCTCAGGCAGGTCGTCAGAGACCCCCTCGTTGCGCAGGTTTTCTTTGTCGTCGTCGCACTCGATCATGACCGCGGGAACAGAGTGCATCATGGAACTGCAGGTGGGGGGAAGAGGGCAAAGGTCAGAGGTCAATGTAGCCTGAAGGTGTGAAATAACAGCAGCTGTACGGATGAGTGTGACACGTGTAAAAAGCCCATGAACCATGAATCATGTGTGTCTGGACATTTAACATTGGCCTTGAAGCCTGAAAGCAAACCAACGGTCGTTCAGTCCGAGGAGGTAAAGAAAAACAGTTAAAGTCATAACAGTGTCAAATGAAAGCAGCAAGCAGCGATGAACAGACCCTCGTACATCACGCACATTAGGGTATTTACAGGATGGAAGTTCACTCTCTGAAACCCACGATAGGACATTTCCATTTTTGTGTTTTGCCATATAAATTATAATTTTTTACAGTATAATCCAGTTTTACACATCCCAGAAATCAGCACAACCTCGGTTAATGTCACTCAATAAATACTTATAAACATTATAATAGGGAATATTTGCCCATACTGTAATTTTTTTTTAACTTATTTTATTAAAACTGCTAACCATACTATTGAAAAAAAAAATCTAAACAGAAAATTGCACACATCTGTTGGAATTGGGCCAGAAGTGATTAGAAAATGCTATCTTATTCTGCTCATGAGTTATTCCCATTCTTTTGGGCAGTGTCGATGGGCATTTCTTTGCCAGGAATTGCCATTTTTCTCCTGCCAAGTTGGATGTCTAAACATGATGTATATCATGGCAGTTCCCTTTCACAATCACACACAGGAGCACATGGCATGCTTTGCACCAGCTCACAGCACACAATTCTCAGTCACTCCGACTGGCTGTGAAATGACCACTGGAGACCAGACCCATAGATACCCATAACGTACTGCATGGAGTGTGATGCACTAAAAAGCAGCATATCCCTTAAGAACTGTGAAACGTAGGCATCCTTTGATAACTGCATTGTTTGCTGAAAAAAGGATCTGTTGAACTATATATTAAACGATTTCTTTACCTCTGTGTGTGTGCCACCAAATCAACCACATGTGGCAACTGGTCACCCTACCTTAGGAGTCCAGTATGTGGTGCTAGAAAAACCACGCTTAAAAAACAGTATGTTGCACATTAGCACGTGTCGACCACACATTGTAATTTTCATGTATATTGGATGATATTTGTCACATAAGGCTGACTTCCTGTTAACAGCAGGTGGTGCTATGACTAAGGCTCATAATAGACCTGTAAATGTCATCAGGCTGCAACTCTTATCAAGCACAAGGAATTTGGAGCAGGTTGGAGATTGTATGCACAAGTTTCAACAACGTTCATGGTGAGTGTCTCAAAATGGCCGGCGTGTTACGACCAGGGCGTGTCATGATGGAACAGAAAGCTTTTAAATCATTTTGATCCTCATGGTCAATTTTTGTGAAAACAAACAGGTATATACCCCAAAAGCATATTAAGGATCTTTCCACAAACCTGCCTAGAGTAGAGGCTGGCTCGTAGCAAATGTACAAGTAGACATACAACCAATCATATTGTTGGATGATGGAGGAGTGAGCTGGTGAAAGGAGAGGGGGGTGTAAGCTTAATGCGTCCATTAATAAGAGACCAAGGGTAGAGCTGGGGAAGATACTTTTAATACCAAGATATCGATATTGCGATTATATTGTTGAGTTGAGTATCAGTGCTTGCCTCAACATTTTGATACAATGAGATTTTTGATCAAGGGATCATCAGAAATGTGATACTCTGACTAAGTGGCAAAAAAAACAAGAAAAAAACCACAATATCCAGTCTAATATTGCAAAAATATTGGTACATCGCCGAGCCAAGGGGGATGAAAAGTAACATATGTGTCTTATTGTGAAACTTGGGCAATGAGAGTGTTTTCAAAAAGGGATTTCAAAGAAATAGCTGCACTCAAAATGTATATATCGTCAAATGCACGCACACACAGCTCTATTTATCTGCAGTAAAGCCAAGGGTTTTGATTTCCACTTGATCCTCACCTCTCAAACCTCTGCATGGTGAGGGCCAGGGTCTTGTTGAGCTCCTCTATGATCCGCCTGGGGGGGTGGAGCAGCCCGTACTGCAGGGAGTGCCCACCCATTGGAGCATGGCTGGGAGGGGGGCACTTCTGGAAGGCGAGCAGAGTGGGCTCCATGCCCCCTGCAGGTACGGAGATCAGGAACTTCTTTGGAGGTAGAGGAGGAGAAAACTTGGACGACATGCACGGCAACTTCACCGGGGTGCCGTCTGCGCACAGAGGAAGGAAGTGGAAGGATTAGAGATACAAACAAAAACATGCACATGCAGATAAGAGTGTGCACAAAAAACAACGTACCTGCTATGTGATTGGGTAGCCTGTTGAAGGGTTTGGGCGGTGGTGTAGGAGGTTGTTTGTGTAGCGTTGGAGGTCTTGACAGTGGTGATGATTCGGCGCTGTCAGCAGGATACACAGTGGGCTTCTTAGTGGATTTCTGAACTTGGTCCTGTTGACCCAAACCTTCACTGGGCATCTGAACCTCCAGAAAGCCTGAGGACAGGAAGCAAAGAGATATCAAATCTGTGAGATGCTTCAATACGAGGTGAGAGACGAGGCAAGTCTCTCTTTCCTACCTACAGCTGCAGCGGCTCCTTCCATCTGCTCTGCACCTTCAGACTCTGATGGGCCGTTCTCCATCTTCACCTCCTCACGTAGCGTCAAAGAGCCGTCTGTGCAGAGAGAGAGCAGGAAACAGGTGGAAGATGGTCAAAAAAAAGGGAAATGGAAGACAGGTAGATTTTTCTAAAATGGCGGCAGCTTACTGTCTATTGTTATATGATTACAAGATAAATATGTGACGACACAGCTAACATTAAAAATTAAAGACCAACCACCAGCAGTTTCTATAATTACTTCATCATTGCAGTTGATGATCACGTTTTTGCTTGTTTTGTCCAACCAAAAGCCCAAACGCAATGTCAACACTATATTTTGGGCTTTTCTCTGTAAAGGATTAAAAAAAATCCTTGACAGAGCTTTTCCCAATAAACATATTTTTTCTGAAATGCTTATAGTATAAGGTTTCCATATCCACATTCATGTCTAAAATAAAGTGTCATTATAAATCACATTTCTGGGTTATTGCACGGCCACTACAAAAAGGATATGAGACGGAGTAAAACTAATCAAATCTGGAAAAGCTATAGACAGTATTTTATATATAAATTGAACACATGGATTAATCAACTGCCTGTCTCAACACTTCAAACATGTTCACACTTTAGTCCCACCTTATGCTTCGCCCTCACCTTTCTCATGAATCTCCTTCAGCACTCCTTTCTTGATGAGCTCCTCTCTGCTCTGGCGAGTCGACATTTTCCTCTCCAACACTGAGGGAGCAGAAAGACATGACATTGAACAAACAGATAAATATTTTTTTGAAAACGCCTTCAGGCCAATTGTGCAGTGAACACTCAGAGCGTCATCAGTGTGAGGGAAGTGGCAGCAGCAGCCGATGTTTGGACCAAACATTACGTCCAAACATGACAGTGCCATACTAAATATTTAGGTGTTGGGTTTCTATGAAAACCATTACTTGTTTTTGATATTGTGACATTTCATTCTAATACATTAGAGAGTTGGATATGGATTGCATATTTCTTCACGGGAAACTACAAATTCACATTTATTTATTTTTTTATCACCACCTCTTCATACTTTTAGATCATTTTCCTACATTACATACATTTAGCTGACGCTTTTATCCAAAGCAACTTACAATAAGTGCGTTCGACCAACAAAATACAAACTTGAAGAAAACAGAATCATATAAGTACATCAGGTTTCATAGAGCAAAAACATTTCAAGTGCTACTCAACTGGCTTTAGATAAGCCAGTCCTTTATTAGTATACAAGTGCTCTGTTAGAAGTTCTTAGTTAGTAATTCTATCGCTCGAAGTGGAGTTTTCAGTCTCCCCCGGAAGATGTGCAAGCTTTCTGCTGTCCTGATTTCAATGGGGAGCTCATTCCATCATTTTGGAGCCAGGATAGCAAACCCACGTGTTTTTGCTGTTGGGAACTTGGGTCTCCCTCGCAGTGAGGGTGCAGCGAGCTGTTTGGCTGATGCAGAGCGGAGTGCACGTGTTGGGGTGTACGGTTTAACCATGTCCTGGATGTAGGAAGGGCGGGCAGCTGCATTCTGGATGAGCTGCAGAGGTCGGATGGCACATTCAGGTAGACCAGCCAGGAGGGAGTTTCAGTAGTCTAGGCGTGAGATGACGAGAGCCTGGACCAGAACCTGCGTCGCTTTCTGGGTCAGCTGGGGACGTATCCTCCTGATGTTGTAAAGCGTGTATCTGCAGCAGCGAGTTGTAGCAGCGATGTTTGCAGTGAAGGACAGTTTGTTATCTAGGGTCACACCCAGATTCCTTGCAGCCTGAGTCGGAGAAACAATAGAGGTGCCGAAGTTGATTGTCAGGTCAAGAGTGGGACAATCTTTTCCCGGAAGGAAAAGCAGTTCAGTTTTGTCAAGGTTGAGCTTGAGGTGGTGAGCAGACATCCACTGAGAGATGTCAGCTAGACAAGCAGAGATGCGCTGCGACGACCTGGGTCTCTGAGCGGGGAAAGGACAGAATTAATTGGGTGTCGTCAGCGTAGCAGTGGTATGAAAAACCATGCGGGCTAATGACTGATCCGAGCGAGTTTGTGTACAAGGAGAAGAGGAGGGGACCAAGAACAGAGCCCTGAGGGACTCCTGTAGTTAATTGACAAGGGTCGGACTACATCTTTGTTGTCTTCCTATTTTTTTCTATTCGTCTGTCATAACATGTTCAACAGCTATTATCTCTAGTCAAGTTTGGATGCACTGCCTTTAAGTATCATAATTATAAATTGAATGATTCTTTTTCTGACAGTAATCCGTCAGGAGACGTTTTACTTTGATCTCAGACGCTCATGAATCACTTTAGCCTCTGACAGTTTCTCTATGCCTGGAGTACTTTTCATTTCATGAACTGAATGCAGAACATGGGAAAGTGATCCACATTTCAGAAACACCGGGTGATAACAATCAGCCAATTACCAAAAGTGCTCATCTTAATGCAAAAGGTGAAAAAAGCTATTGTGGTAATAAAAGATTTGATTAAATCACAGAAGAAATGCCAGATCAATACTTCTTTAACCATAACTCTGTACTACTAACACTCACCTGTGCTCAGAACCATTTGTATATGTTATGATCAAATAAAACATCACTCATTTCATTTCATTTCAAACCTTTATTTAGACAGATAGGTCCCTTGAGATCATGGATCTCTTTTACAAGGGAGACCTGCATCAATTTAGTTCCACATGAAACATAAAAACAACATAAAAACAAACAATAGAGGACATCATATTTACATATTCACCAACACTTACAAACACCCATAGTGTCAGAAAGCATCTTGTGCAGACGTGCCTTAAAAACAGTCAGAGAAATAAAATTGCTCAATTTCAATTTGGACTGTAGGCTGTTCCAAGCAAGTGGAGCTGCGCACATAAAAGCCATCTTATCTAAGACAGTCCTCACTCTTGGCACATCTAACAAGACCACATCCTGCGATCTCAGACAATAGCTGCCCGCAACTTTCTGCTTTACCAGAGAACAGATGTAATACGGGAGTTTGCCCAACATAGCTTTATAAATAAAAGTGTACCAGTGACTGAGCCTCCATACAGAGAGTGATGGTAAACCTGCCTTGGTATACAGTGTACAGTGATGTGTAAGCGCTTTACAATTTGTGACAAATCTCAGAGCACTGTGATACACAGCATCCAATTTGCTCAGGTAATTGGCAGGTGCATTCATATACAACAAATCACCATAGTCCAGCACAGGTAAAAAGGTCACAGTGACTAGCCTTTTCCTGGCCTCAAGCGAGAAACAGGACTTGTTTCTGAAAAAGAACCCTAGCCTAACCCTCAGTTTTTTAAGCAGGTTATTGACATGAAGTTTAAAAGAGAGACAATCATCAAGCCAGATACCAAGGTATTTGTAACAGGCAACAACTTCAAGTGTTGTTCCTTGTGTAGTTACAATATCTAAAAACAGACTCTGGTGTCTTTTTTGCTTTTGAAAAGAGCATTACCTTGGTTTTATCCACATTTAAAAGAAGCTTTAATTCAGAGAGCTGAGTCTGAATAGTGTTAAAAACAGCCTGTAATTTAACAACAGCCTCTTTAATGGAGGGACCTGCACAATACATCACAGTATCATCCGCATACAAATGTAAAGTAGCTTCATCCACATTATCACCTACGCTGTTATATATGGAGAATAAAAGTGGTCCTAAAACAGAACCTTGTGGTACACCATTAGAAATGTTTAACCACTCAGAAGACAGTCCATCAAAATGAACACATTGGGACCTTTCAGAGAGGTAGTTCACAAACCACCCCACTGCATGGCTGGATATGCCAATACTGAGTAGCCTCTGCTTTAAAATGCGATGATCAACGGTGTCAAATGCTTTGGAAAGGTCAATAAACAGAGCTGCACAACTCTGCTTATTATCTAAAATACTAGTAATGTCATTCACCACTTTCATTGTCGCAGTGATGGTGCTGTGTTTCTTTCTGAATCCTGACTGATGTTTAGACAGGATATCATTTATACATAAAAACTCCTTTACTTGTTCACTCACAAGTCGTTCGAGCACCTTAGCCAGAACTGACCATTTAGAGATTGGCCTATAGTTATTTAATAAGGTGGCCTCCCCTCCTTTCAGTAAAGGCAAGACATAAGCAGACTTCCAAACTTTTGGAATTGTATTTGTGCTGAGGGAGAGGTTAAAAAGAGAAGTAAGAGGTGGAGCAATACAATCTGCAGCTATCTTTAAAAAGAAAGGTTCTAAGTTGTCCGGGCCAGCCGGTTTCCTAGGATCTAACTTGGATAATGCTTCATGAACAATACCAACAGTTAAAGGAGTAAAACTGAAAGGGTTTTCCAGACCACATTGTTCAGAGTCAAGGATTGGAGTGTTCACAGAAGCAGAAGTACAGTCAGTGACAGAATCAAACAGAGAGCCACAAGACACAAAATGCTTATTAAAGCAATTTAGCATAGTAGCTCTGTCTGATATAATGCCAGATGCTGTGGTGAGGCACGGAGGTAGCTCATGTGGGATATCACCAGTGGAAATCGATTTTATGGCTTTCCAAAATTTCCTAGGATTATTCAAGTTTTCTGTGGTAACTGACAAATAGTACTTTGATTTAGCACTTTTTATTTGAGATGTGAAGCTATTTCTTAGCTGCCTAAAACGTAGCCATTCTACCTCTGAGCCTGATTTCCTAGCCTTAGCCCAAGCATTATTTCTCTCATGAAGGAGACTGGACAGCTTAGCAGAAAACCAAGGATTGTCTCGTCCCTTCACTCTAAATGTACGCAGAGGTGCATGTCTATCTATAATTTCCATAAAACCAAGATACAAATAAAACCATGCAGTTTCAACATCATCACACAGATCGATTTTTCCCCAATCAAAACCAAACAGATCATGTACAAAACCCTGCTCCACAAAATGTTTTGTATCTCTCTTTATAATAGTGCGAGGTTTAACCTTTTGGACCTTAGTGTCCCTAATTGTGGCTACAACACAGTGGTCACTCACATCATTAGCAAATACTCCCACAGATGAGTATTTATGTGGAACATTTGTTAAAATTAGATCAATTAAGGAGGATTTATTTGGGGACTTAATATTTGGGCGAGGAGGACAGGTTTTTAAAATCCTCTGACACAGAAGTTAACCAGTCCCAATTAAAATCACCAAGCAGCACTATTTCCTTGTAGGAAAGTTGTGATAACAGTTTTGCCAATGACGATAAAGAGTCCTTAACAGCCGAGGGGGCCCTGTAGCAGCCCACCACCATGACCTGTTGACCCTTTGTTACCTCAATATTCACGGCTAAAAATTCTAGCTGTTTACTAACCGATTTGGAAACCATATTAGTTACACAAAACTTATTTTTCACATAAATGGCAACGCCACCACCTTTTGTAGGCCGGTCAGTACGATATACACTGTAACCATTTATGTAAATGTCAGAGGCCAAAATGGATTTATCTAGCCACGTTTCTGATAAGACAATGACATCAGCATCAGTCGAACTCGCCCAAATACGGACAAAATCTAATTTAGGTAACAGACTACGCACATTTAAATGAATTAAACCTAGCCCAGATCTAGATATAAAATCAGCAGGAGTAGCTATTTGACTAATACTGCTAGGTAGACCTGGATTTGGCTGTACATTTCCTGATAGTAACAACAATAAAAATACCAAGGACCTTTTCCTCTTAATCAACACATACATTGTCAGCTGTTTTAGAGTCACCATCAAACTTCGCGAAAGTGAGATTAGAGTTTAAAAAACAATTCTGAAGGACCATCGTGGCAGGCATGTGAGAAAGACAAACATTTTCCGAAATGAATGTCCGCGACAGTGCAACCAGCAATAGTTTGTGCAACACCTCCGAAACTGTACAGGGGATGTCCACTGCGGGCGGCAGAACATACCCGAATCCAGTAGATTTTTCAGGATGACTAGCGATCTTCTCCTTGTCCAGCACAGCCAAGAAAAGGCACAGCAGAAACACGACACCCGCCATTCTCCCAGTCCAGCACAACAGTATCCACGCTGTTCCCGGAGCAAGAACCACGCCAGGACAGCAGCAAGAACCAGGCAGGGAGGCAGCAGCGTAGCAACTCTCCAGGTTTCTCTGCAGTATCTCAGATCAGGCCTTCGCACCCGTAGAAGCAGAAACAGGCAGGAGCAGGCCTTCACACCGGAACCAAGACAGGTGGATGGCACCAGAGCAGGCCTCCGATCCAGCAGAACACGGGTCCTCCTCCGTGACAATCCTCCTCCGCTCCCAGCACACGACAAGCAAACACGAGCACTAGTTGATGCTCTGTATGTGATGACTGTCAATCATCCACTGCATCTGCTCACTGGGTGTTGTCCTCAGGTCATGTAGTACAGCATTGGTGGAAAGCTTGTCAATATGTCTTCATAAGTATCTGCCTTTATAAGGAATTTCTTTTTTTGTGTGCAAATGAATTTTTATTTACTTATTTTGTATTCTCTTGCACCATTCATGCAATTACTTTGTTGGTTGTAAAACTCACGATATGCATCATAAGGCAACTAATGAATTATGTTTATATTGAATTTAAAATGTTGTGAATTTTTAAGATGTATTTGACTTGCCGTGAACCCTACATAACCCCCCGGCCCCATCAAACAAATAGATTTTCAATAAACCACATTTTAATCTACTTGTAGATTAGATGATTGCCAGCAGTAACATATGATGCTCACAATCTTTGTAATGTCTTTTATTTTTCATTACATATTTTACTTACATTATCTGGGCTGCTGCATTACAGAGGATGTTTTAATCAATGTTCTTAGTAAATAATAAACAACAAAATATGAAAAGTGCTTATTTACTTATTCCTGGTGCCCAATGATGCAGTTACCTTGTATGTTGTAAAACGTACAGAATCTATAGAAAGGCTTATAGATTACTGTATTGCTTGCTATGAAGCCTACATAACCCCCAGCCCCATAGAAATACATGATATTCCAATAACTCATACACTTTAACCCTGTACTGCATTTGTGTGTGTGTGTGTGTTGTTAAATGTATACTGTGTTTTATTAGCATACAGAAAAAGGAAGCGCCCTGCAGAGACAGCTGGGAGAACAGCTTGTCTGCAGGAGGCCCCTTGCTCCCCTCTGCTGAGTGTTTGTGTCTCTCACTGACAACAGGATGTAAAAGGATGAGAAACAACAGCTTCCATCTCCTCCAGCTAATCAAAGTCTTTCTTCTGATTCACAGATCACCACTGACGCAGATTGTAGATGAGAGCCAGACATATGCACTAACATCCACATTTCCTCAGAACATCTAGATCATTCTTTGTAAAAGAGACAACACAGTGGCACACTGACAACAACGACTTAAAGCTAATATGTTGCTGCAGTGAATCAACTGTCAACGCACTTCCACAGCTGTCTGCATCGCTGATAAATACTGTTATAAACAGCCGTCCAATAGTTAGTCAAACAGTATCAAGCAAATGTACGTTGTGTTAATTAGCTTCTACAGACTCTATGGTTTTATCAAAAGTACTCATTGGCCATTTCACAATATTACTGTTAGTGGACTTTAAATATATTATATATATATATATTGATTAATATCCGCCATTTAATGTTGCAGCTATTTGAATTACTTTAAAGACAGCCTCATCCATTATAATACATCATCATATTTTATAGTATTTATAATGATTATTTTAATCTGTAGAGTAACTACTAGATGTATCAATTAAGTGTAGTACAAAAACGCCTCAATTGGACTCCTTTGTTTACTTCAATAACTTAGTGACATCACTATGTAACACACACGCTTCTATTGGCTAGCACTTCAACACATCGTATGTGAAAGGATAAGGGGCGGGACATTTCCGACACATCTGTAAGTGGTTGACCAATCACAACGGAGCCAGCCAGCTAACCAATCAGAGCAGACTGGGCTCTGGTTTCAGACAGAGGGTGAAAAGAGGTGCTGCAGCACAGGCAGTATGAGAACAAGAAAGAGCTTTTTGAACATTAAAGCATGGAGACATGTCACAGCAGATGCACACATATGAACTGGAAAATTAGCATAATATGTCATTTTGTCAAGTAGATTACTTTACTTTAAATTACATTTAAATCATGTAGTAATTTAAATGTTAAACTACATGATTGTTCATATGATGTGTTTATTATTCCATGTGGTTCTGTGTATATGCCTCTAAAAATACATTTTAATATATCAGATATTATTTATGTCCTCCCGTTAAGGCGTTCTTAAACGTTGTTTTGTTATAATGTACTTCTTAAATAAATTGAGATGTCCGGTATAAAACACATTCAAATAAAAGACCTAAGTATTTGGCGTTTATAGGATGTTGCTAAATGCCATGTTAGATGAGATATTTAGCTTTAGGTTATATAGTATTAATGGGAGAACAAGACAATACATCATCTTAGGGTCATCCTAAACAACCTGTGGTGTCCATTACTGTTTCACATCTATACAATGTGTACATCTTACCTAATAAAAGATCATTTAAAAACCAGACCATGTAGTCAAAACCAAGACCAGCTTATCAGAAGCCTCCATAACATAATCAGACATAATAGATCTCTGCTGCAGCCCCTATGTTCCACCCACCCCCCCTCCCCCGCTCTGCAGCTCCATCCACCATGCTCCTGTTGAGAGGCACCACGGGGAGACATTTATCCTCTGTGATTTTGTGTTTTGATTCTCACCGGCAGAAGTCTGCTTGAAGTTTTCACTCTTCTTCTTCCTCCATTTCCAGGGCTTGAACAGACGTCCCAGGGTGGCCAATTTGCTCCGCCGGCGGATGGGGGGCGTGTGTGTGCCGGGGACCAGCGAATCAGAGCGCATCGCTGCCAACCTCTCCACCTCCTCAGCTAGAAAACACAACAGGGACATCAAGGTCATCAACAAGCAGGTAAACAACACTAACACAAATGTGTTTTGGAATTGAGTGGAGGTCACTTCTCTTTCATCCATGTTACAGCAGACTTTATAAATATATACCAGAGGATCGAGTTTTTTTCATATCATTTACAAAAAAACATATCGCTTCAATGATTAACTAATGGAACAAAAATCAAGACCAAGCGATTAAGCGTCTAATCGATAATATAAATAATCTAACCAATAAACCAATATGCTCTCTCCTGCTGTATTTCATCTAATGACAAGTTGACCTGCAGCTGCTTTCATCTTTAAACTACAAAAATCCATACAAAAACTACAATTTCTAACATGTATACAATTTAAATAAAAAATGTGAATGGCATGATATCCAAAACATGTTTTTTGAGGAATAGCTGGAATATGAAATAATAAAAAGATACTCTAAGAAAACCACCTCACCGGGTCAAAAAAGACCCACTTATGCATCTAAGGGTTGTATTAATTTCAAATGCAGCAACTGCCAAGAGACCCAGGATAAATAAAGTATTGTGATTCTGTAATCCACACACAGTTAATGAAAACAGAAGATCACTCTGCGGTCTGTTAATCAAATGTCAATGGACACATCTCCCAGGGGCCGGTGCATAATCAAGTCAGGTAAGCTTATTTGGATTTCTCTCCATCACAGTCAGACATCAGGAGAACACTACCGCAGAGAAGCTTCATTGAACAAATGAAGAAAAAACCTCCGGACCGCCCTGACAGAGAGGAACTAAAAATAGATAGTAAAGCGGTTTATACAAACAGTGGGTAAACAACATGTGTCACAATACATATCCACGACACATTTCTACTGCTTGAAATAAAAGAAAATTCCCCTTGTTGCAATTCTCTCCCTCCTCCATTTGACTCTCTGTCTCTGAACTGTGGTTCTTGGCCACATCTACAGGGAGTTTTTTTAAAGTAATCACAGTAGTGGGCTGTTTTTCATTTGAAATGACACCTTTCCCATTACACGCAACATCCTGCTGTACGAGACGGACTGTAAGCAACGAGGGCAGGAGGCCTGAGCCAGAGGCCATGCATAATAAAACAGGAAGCAAGCATTTTAGCTGGCAGTTGTAGATGTAAACACACACAAGCATCAACAGACACACACAGGTTCAATCAGCTTTGCAAGCAGTGTCTACATGAAATGTCTATCCCGCAACTTGACTCATATGCACACTGAAGTTAGAGAACATACAGTATTAAAGTCAAAATACTTAAGTCATTATTACAGGGGTATTTAGGTAAGCAGAAAATAACAAAACACAATCCTCAAATCTGAACTGCATCAAAATGCACATTTTGGATTTTAGAGAAAAATATCTAATACTGTCAGCACATTTTAAAGTAAATCAGTCTCTTCTTTGCTGTTTTGCCACTTACAAATACCAACAAATATGAAACGGTATTTATAATGTTTAAGGAAATGTATTTAAAATAAGTAATGGCTACAAGAGCATGGCGGTCAATTAGAAAAAGACGGCATGGAATATCAAAACCAGCTGCAACTGGGCTTTTGGATGAAACATGTAGAAAACTGGCATGAAAAAAAACAATACATACAAAAAAACACTATTTTGCTTTGCACTTAAATAGTACTATTTTTCTTTTTAAATCCATAATTAAAGAATAAATGGTAACACTACTGAGTTATGCACCAAACATGACTAAAGTATTCCTGCACCAGCGAATTAGTTTCAATAAAATCCATCAAATCTTTTTTGCAACACCATTTGAACCAACATAACAATAATTAGACAGCAACCAGACACATTGACTTGGGTTGTGGCTGGGTTTTGAATCAATAGTCATTTGGATCAGACCAAAATGTATTTGCAGCTCAGAGTATCAACAACTGTGGAGTACTGAGAGCTGGCAGCACGGCATGCTTGGTTAGACTGGACGGTCAAACAAATCAAAGTGAAGCAGTGAGCAGCTGCAGACAGGAGGAGATGTCAGCCTTGAGGTGGCCCTTGTTACAAGTGGGATGTCAGTTCTAATCTGTAACCACCATTGAGAGGCCTCCCACACAAACATCATCACCCCCACACCCTCCCCTCCTCAGCTGTCCCTGTGGCAGATGCTGTGTAGCACCCGTGAGTGACACACAAACCTTTCCTGGACACATAACTAAAGAGATGTTTTTGTTAAAGCAATAAATACCTACAATATTAAAAAAATAAGTCTCTTCGGGTCAAGTGGTTTTTAAAAAAGTCAATATGTGTTTCAAGCCTCCGGGGAGAGGAGATCTTCATTGCCGAGGTGTTTTGGAGTCACGTTTTTTAATCCTTCCGACTCATATTCGTCACTTAAAGGGGTCCTGTTGTGTTTTTTGGGGTTTTCCCTTACTGTGGTGTGTTATATATGTTTTGTGGTGCATTGTAAATGGTCTGCAAAGGCTTACATCCCAAAGTTTCTCTCCCACAACCCCTCCTGCCTGAAACGCCTCCTTTATTACTTCTGTAACATAATGACATCAGTATATAACACTTCTATGGTTGGTGCTCCAACACATTGTACACATAGTGCCGGACATTTACCGACACATCTCCAAGCGGCTGACCAATCACAACAGAGGCAGGCAAGCTAACCAATCAGAGCAGACTGGGCTCTGTTTTCAGCCAGAGGGTGAAAAGAGGTGCTGCATGCAAGGTAGTATGAGAACAAGAAAGAGCTTTTTTGAACATTAAGCATGGAAGGCATGTCCGAGGCACAACATAGAAAATATGAACCTCAAAATTAGCATTAATAGTCCTCTTCAAAGCAGACAACAGGTTTCCCTAGGTCTTTCTCATTTCTAGTTTAGCATCCTTTCTCCTCTCCTCTACTACTC
>JAMFTG010002419.1:0-15360 GCA_023974075.1 Chaenocephalus aceratus
ACACTTGTTTTGAGTCATTTACATTAGAGCAACTTTTTCCACTTCCTGTACATGCTCATCATCTGTTTTACTGAGCCCCAGTAGAGTTACACTTGTATGACAAACTGACTGTTAATTATCCACTTACTGTTTACCATCTGTACTATCTTGAACTGATTGGAGTTGACGTCCAAGAGACTGTACGGACCTACTCAGCCTCTATTCCCTCCTTGACTGAAAAGCTGCCAAAACAGAGAGGAACAGTTTGGCAATAGAACCACGTTTCCTTTCTGGCAACACAAATAGATAAAGGTAGATGTTCAATAGTGATTTTTGCTGGCAACAGTCCTGGCCTCCCTGTTATGTTACGTAATCTCATGAGTGTTTTTGCGACCCTGTTTTACGGACTGCAATGACCTTTTTCACAAAACGCTGCGTGTTGACCCTTGCCCTGTCTTCCCAAAAACAGGTGAAAAGCAAAACATTTCAAAATATTTGTTGGATTGATATTGTTTTGTAAACTTCTCCTTCTGATCAAATTATGGGACAAAAAAAGTAACTGACTTCTATTGGACTTTTTTGACACATGACAGTGTG
Source organism: Chaenocephalus aceratus (assembly GCA_023974075.1). Taxonomy (NCBI): domain Eukaryota; kingdom Metazoa; phylum Chordata; class Actinopteri; order Perciformes; family Channichthyidae; genus Chaenocephalus; species Chaenocephalus aceratus. Next base: position 577 of record JAMFTG010002419.1, read on the forward strand.
GTATTTCAACAAGCAGCTTCAAAATGATGAGCCTTAATACCTTATATATTACTTTTTTTGGCCTCATCTGACTATTGTAATTCACTGTGACAAGCATTGTCTTCGCATTAAGTACGTTTTGGGAATCAGTGCATGGGTCACATAGTTGTCCACATGCTGAGTGTCAGGTCGACAGCATAGCCTTCATCGGTCTGTGTTTTCAATCCATTTTGGAACAGAAGATTTGAAATACACTTTATGTGTAAAAAAGGGAGAGAGGTATCAAACAGTGCTGGGTGTTGTATATTGCTGTCATGTACTAAAGTATTTTGGAGGAAAATATATTTGAAATATGATTCTGAAAGGTATAAATAAACGTCAATGAAACACAAAAGGTTACGGTATTATTGTTTGTTGCTGCAATTTCTCTTGTGTGAAAAGGGAATGATATGTTTGGGGTATTACCCAAGTTCCTTCTCTGGCTAGATAAATGAAAGATCAATAACACCTCTTATGTCTGTACAATAAATAAAAGGCAACAGCTAGTTTAAATTAGCTGTAATCAACACTTGAAACAAATGAAATAGCTAGTTAGACTCTGTCCTTGGGTATTATAATCTGCCAAACAGCACATCTAAACCCTAGTAGTAACACACATTATTATTCAATTCAAAAACTGGGGAATAGATATTAAAAGTGACTGTTTTACAAAGGTTATGCTATTTCTTGTTTAATTGCTGTATCTTCCTGTAGTTTTGTTGCCAGAAATTGCCATGCAACAGTTGTCCCAATTAATGAATAGTCTGGCATATTAACTTCTTAAAACTGAGGTTAAAGTTGTATTGGTTTATTGGTTAAGTCTATTGGAACTTCAGGAATAGTTCATGGTTAAGTCCGGTTAAATCGGGCACATTTTGTATTTTCCAACCAAACATCCATTGGCTGTGCAATTTGTATGCCTTCATAGCATCAATTAGATTAAGCACTACAATATAATGAACTATTAAATGTATTTCCATATATGCCTTTATCGTACCCCTCACTTTTTAACGTTTATTTTTAACCTAATTACGTTTTATTATGTGTTAATATTTGAACCAAACAATTTGGGAAGAATAACTATTTGTTTACATCACATTATGTGATTAATAAACCAAGCGCCCCAAAGCCCTCCTCGGCGGGGCCTTTTTTTTTTTCATGACACTGTATCTCCAACCCAGTCTCACGGCATCTCGTGTTCACCAACACGATTTTTAATCTATTGATTCGTGTTCACCAACACGATTTTTAATCTATTGATTCGTGTTCACCAACACGATTTGCCCCTTTTTTTTTCGTGTTGCACAGCACGATTTTAAAAGCAATGTATTTATAACTGCCTGCAGCACGTCTTTTTCTCCGGTCGGGTCGTGGGAGACCGGAAGCTGTGTGGTTCATAAAAACATGTTCTTACTCAATATCAAGCCACAATTATGCTTTTATTTTAAATCGTATAATTTCGGACTTTTGTTGCCGTCTGTGAGGAAAATAAATGGGGCTCAGAGCCTCAGGATACGGAAATCTGTATTTTTAAATATTTTGTTCCTTCTAATTCGTTATTCTTTTCAAATAACACACTGTTATTTACTCACCAATAACACACAATTATCCTTGCTTTTATTTATTGGTTTAATTCCATAATCTCGGGCTTTTTGGCGTCCGTCAGGAACTGAATTTCAAAATAAAAATAACCGGAAACAGACGTAGGCCTATAAGGGACATTTCGAGCATCATTGCGATTGTCAACATTTATGATTTTAGGATGGCCGAAGACACTACACTACCCATAATCCCCAGCTATCGTTTAGGACTACAGTCCCCGTAAGGTTACGCAGAGCGTCACACAGCTGTGTGAAATGGAACGAAACCATGCCAGACTATCCAAAACTGGAATCGGACGCCCCCCAGAACTACACATGCTGGCTATTGTTTTCGCAAAATGTTCTATGGGACGTCTCTACTGAACGTTTACGTTTTTCCCACAATTAGAAGTTGCCAGTATTAACACATTGGTGTTATCAAATGTAAACATATATTAATAAATGGGTGAAAATCGCTTGTGTCCATAATGCGCAGCATTAATATATACCCACATGACAGCTCATTATTACTTTGTAATTCTACTCCACGACAATTCAGAGGTTAACCTGGTATTTTTACTCCACTGCATTTATTTGAGTTACTTTGCAGATTCTGATTAATTATGTGAAATATAAACAACCCTTAAATCAGACTTTAGTTACACGTGACCTGAGTAAAATTCAGGTAAAGTGATTGTCAAGTGCCAACAATCAGGAGAGATATTTGATAGTTGGTGCTTGAGAAGACTAAACATGTATCTACAATTGACATGAATGGAAACGAGTAATAAAGTATATTCATTACTCGTTATTCTCTACTAATAGTTAATTAAAGACTGTATATTATGGCTATTTTGCACATCCCTTTCAAGATTTTCAAAGGTTTATTGACATATCATATACACAACTACGGTGTAGTTATGCAATGAATGAAACACTTGGGTCACAGGTTCCTCAACAGTGCATTACAAGACATCTATCAATATGTGTGTTACCTTCACCATTAAACATATTCATATTCTGCACATTTCTTATTCTATCTACATACATAAGAGTATAATTCATATGTATAATATCAGTTAAAATAAGTGCTTCAACATAGTTAACATTGCAGGAAAGCAATATATTAGACGTTAAGTACTTTGTCAGGCTTAATATTTATCTGTAGATAGATACCCCCAAAGTTTTTTTTTATTTAAAAGAAGACCTTAATCTGTTATTTAATGTTTAAATAAAGCTTCATTCGTTTTTCTGTTTTGCACCTCCTCCTATTAATATCTTTGTACATCCTGCACTAACTGTTTATTGTAGAGATCACTTACTGTATAGTATCTTCTTGATTTTTTATATTCTATATTTCTATCACAGACCTTCTACTTTCCCCCTATGAAAGTATGTACTCTTCATATTTTTATTCAATAACGGTTATTCAATATTCAAATAATATTTGATGAAAAAATATTAAGAGTACATTATTGTTTTTATGTGTTATATTATAACACATAAAAACAATAATTCAATAACGTGCTTTAACCACTAGGCGGTGCACACAAGGTACACACAGCCATAATAACTTTGTATTATTAGTGTAGGACACGTTTTATTCATGCTTTCACATAATTTTACAGCATATTGCTATACTATTTCAGACTCAGTATTTACATTCTTACATTCAAAGAAAATCAGTAATATCTTTAAAAACTACAGTCCTTTTAATTCAGCTGTGCACCGTTATGGTGTAAATATAACCTATCTGTGAATTAGATCAAATGTAAAAGTCAGCCGAATTAGTGTTGATACTGCAAGGAGACGTATTGTGTGAAGAGAAATTGAAGACGTTGTTTAATTGTTGAATATATTTATGATCAAGTATTCAGTTTCGGCGGCATTTTCTCAGTTTTTCCAAAGGTCTTCTCATCAGGGCTCTATAAATAAAGAACTACGGCAGATCTGTAATATACAATGCAGCCGAACCGTGTATTACAATGCCGTTATGTGATGACTTTCAAAGAGAAAAAGCAAGAACACTCGGAATTAAGTATTATTTTATTCTTTTAAAATGTTTTCCGGATTTCATATCATATAAACACCAAATCCCAGCATGCATTGCGGCTAAAACATCCAATAAACGAGCTTAAAACCATAGCAGAGGATCTTGGGTAATCGCTCGAAATGCCTACGTCTGTTTCCGGTTATTTTTATTTTGAAATTCAGTTCCTGACAGACGCCAAAAAAGCCCGAGATTATGGAATTAAACCAATAAATAAATCAAGGATAATTGAGTGTTATTGGTGAGTAAATAACAGTGTGTTATTTTGAAAAGAATAAGAAATTAGAAGGAAAAAAAGATTTAAAAAATACAGATTTCAGTTTGCAAATGCCGTGAGACTGGGTTGGTATCTCAGGGCATCTTAATATTTAAGAACCTATTAATGTGTTATACCAGATTAACGGAAATAATCTCAGCTAACTGACGATACAAACCATTTTTACCAAAACAAAACACAAGTCTCATAAGAAGCATCTAAATGACCTCTGAGCCAAAAATGCTAACGCACTTTGGCACAGAACTCAAGATAAAGATACCCTTATTACTTATCGTAGCTGCACATACAAAATATCCGATTAAAACTGAGGTTCCACAGATTATTTAGCTTTATTGTATCATCACTGAGCGATCCGAACTCGCGACAGGGGAAGCAAACACAGACATCACAACACTTACCTTTACGGAGCTTTTACGGGAGATCATCTCACCGTAGCTGTCAATCTGATCAAAAGACTTCAATGGCATTAAAACGAGAAAAAAACGCGGCTGAATCGGTGAATCCATAGGTTGATAATGTTTCTGTCGATTTGAAAAAAATATTTATAATCCATAATTCCATTTTTATTTAAAAATCGGAGAGTAAAAGTTAGCTGCTAATGGTAGCCACCAGAGTTATCGCAGCTTCCGGTTTTGGCTATGCGTCAGTCTCACACAAACACAGGAGTATGTGGGAGTTCCCCTCGATTCCATTGGCTCTGACGGTTAGAAAGACGGTCAGCAAATCGAGCAAGGGGGGCCAGAGATATGGAAAATCCACCCACATGACCCCAGAAGTGTTTTTGTTTTGCTAAATCTCTCTAAAAAGGTCACATTTCACTTGTTTTGCATCAAAGTTGATTCAGGGTACTTATTATATGTTGTAGTTTGGATTCCTAAATCTTTTAGTCTACCATCCCATCATCGGTGGTTTTCACTATGTAATTTTTTTTTTTTACACAATCATTTACATTTTTTTACTGTGTTCAATCTGAATTTACTTTAAAATAAAAACATCTATATTGATTCTGACACGTCTACATCCAACTCACAGATGTAACCTTGCTTTGAGAAAAAAGATTATTAATGTAACCCTTTTAGAAGGGAAGATATGGTCATTTGTTCTGGGAATGTCCTTTTCGAGCCTGATACCTGAAAACAGGCTCGGGGCTTAACAGGTTAACACAAAATGCATTAGTGGTGCACACTGAGAACATAACATGAAACTTCACTGGTGTATAATAATTAGGGCTGTCAGTCGATTAAAATATTTAATCGCGATTAATCGCATGATTGTCCATAGTTAATCGCGATTAATCGCAAATTAATCGCACATTTTTTATCTGTTCTAAATGTACCTTAGAGGAATATTTGTCAAGTTTTTAATACTCTTATCAACATATGAGTGGACAAATATGCTTTATGCTAATGTTTATTATCATTTGAACAATGACAAATATTCTCATGAATATTAAACACAACAACCTGGAACCTCTCTCATTCAATACAAATGGTGTGTGTGTGTGTGTGTGTGTGTGTGTGTGTGTGTGTGTGTGTGTGTGTGTGTGTGTGTGTTCGTGTTCGTTGGAGCTATGTGCAACTCAAGGCATATGCTCGAACGGGAGCTGCCTGGACGCTGCAATCATGTTGCTGCAATCATGAGTGTGCTGACTTCTCGTACAATGTCCCGCTGTCTGCTTCCTGCATCAAGTCAAGTGCTCGGCGCAGTTGTGTGGATAGGGCGCTCCTCTGTTTTCATTTAAACAGCTCCTTATATCCGTTAGCGCAGCTAGCTAGCACCAGATGCTAACAACAACAATAGCCGCGTTCACACTGCGGTACGGTAATGCACGTAAGGTCTCTCTCTTGCTCGCTCGGGCCACACACACACCCTCCCGGTCCTCCCGATGGCCAGTCGGTGCCTGCCGGTGAGCGTGGAAGTGTGGTCTGCCACAAGCGGGCGGCAGGAGCGGGGCTGTCAGCAGCATCAGCTTGTAGATGGTATTTTAAACTCGATGCGCTCTGAAACTACGGGGCGGCCAAGGAAAAAAAATACACATGCGTTAATCGCGTTAAAATAATTGGTGTTAACGCGTTATTAACGCGTTATTAACGCGTTAACTTGACAGCCCTAATAATAATATAACATCATTTGGATAAAGCATTTCTCAATTTTTTTGATGTGTTCATACATATTGTAACGTTCGCAAGGTGGAGTCGGAAACAGGCTTCTCGTTATTAGGCTTTAATAACAGATATTCTTACAGATGATCACAGGTACCGGTACATTGTGGGGGTTCTACCTCACACTTCCCACACTGACTTAACTCCTACCCCGACACATATAAATATAGCAGTGTCTACGTCACAACTCCCCGCCCTCCCCCGTCCGCTCCCCCAACCACAGGCCCGCACCTCAACCAGCATCACTGTGCAGCTCTATGATTGGCAGAGAGACGGGGATGCCTGAGTGACACCCTGAACATCCTATGCAGGATCGCTACACTACCCCCCCACTACAAAGTTCCTCGCCCACGAGGAACAAATAAAACACAGCACAAACACTCCCCCCACCCTCTCCAGTACTCTGCAGGGACCAACCCACTGGCTGTCCACTGACACGCTGGTCTCCACGCTGTCCACTGACACGCTGGTCTCCACACTGGTCTCCACACTGGTCTCCACACTGGTCTCCACGCTGTCCACTGACACGCTGGTCTCCACGCTGTCCACTGACACGCTGGTCTCCACACTGGTCTCCACGCTGGTCTCCACGCTGGTCTCCACGCTGGTCTCCACGCTGTCAGGAGAACCCTTTATAGATGGGCTGAGAGTGTGGCTGGTCTTATGCCTTTTCAGAGGCTGCTGGTCGATGGGCGCCGCCATTGTTGTTTACATCCAGCTTGGAAATGGCGCGAAATGCCGCGGAAGACGGCGACATTCCCGCGTCTCTAGCCATCTTCACCGCCGACTCTCTCAGGCGCTCTCTCGCCTCCCGTGCACTCATGAACTCCCCGCTCATGTCCTTCGACCACCCGCATGCTCCCTCTTCCTCTCCATCACTACTTTCCTGCTTCACTCCCATCTTGCTGAACTTTTCCATCTCTGCTAGCTTCCCGGCTAGCTCCGTGACGCAGTTACGGACTCCCGTCAGGATAGACGTCCTCCGTTCGAAAAGTCACTTCTGACACCAATGTAACGTTCGCAAGGTGGAGTCGGAAACAGGCTTCTCGTTATTAGGCTTTAATAACAGATATTCTTACAGATGATCACAGGTACCGGTACATTGTGGGGGTTCTACCTCACACTTCCCACACTGACTTAACTCCTACCCCGACACATATAAATATAGCAGTGTCTACGTCACAACTCCCCGCCCTCCCCCGTCCGCTCCCCCAACCACAGGCCCGCACCTCAACCAGCATCACTGTGCAGCTCTATGATTGGCAGAGAGACGGGGGATGCCTGAGTGACACCCTGAACATCCTATGCAGGATCGCTACAATATATTTCCATGTATTTTTACTTGAAATTACCCTTGTGCTCTTCATTGAGAGTAGACGTGATTGATTGCACTTGTCGTTGATGCAACAAACAATTGATGAGAATCCTCAGGAATTAATTAATTGCTAAACAAATGTCAGAGCTTGCTAGCTAATGACTTTACTGCCAAGGCTGCCAGCTCATGCATGTCTAATTTGTGAGATGTGTGTAAATGATCTCACAAGAATGTTTTCTCCCATCTTTCAGCACCTCAGCGTAGGATGTCACTGCAAAGTCATAACATAACAACAAATACAGTAATCGGAACTAATTTACACTCCAAGGGCGTGTGATAATCGTATGCCTTGCTTTGACATTATCACCATCTCTAATTGTGTTTTGCAAATGCTTTCAGTTTTTGCCCTCAGCCTTTTGTCTTTGTTCTCCTGTCACTCTCCCCTACATTCCCATTTCTGAATGCAATGAGAATAACAAAAAATAGTTTCAGGCCAAAACTAGAGACCATCTTGCAATTGGATCACATCAATTGTGTATACTGTAGGTAAGTAAGGGGCAGTTACCACACCCATTGTTAAGCTCGACCTTCATTTTGATCCTAACTATATATCTGTAAAGTTTCATGACAGCATTTAGCACGGTTGTAACGTTATCCCGGCCACATAAATCTGTCCACAGGGAAAACACAAACACAAACATACTCACAAGGTGAAAGCAATGCAATGGTCTCTTTCCCGGCTGGTAAACATACAGCAAGTGTAAAGAACCTGTGAGTCTTTTGACCTTATTATTAACAAGGCTGTTTACTTTCTTACTTCAGTCTGGAGCGCAGGGAAATGTGAAATATTTCAAAGTTATACATTACATCTCTCTTTCTCTTTTTAACACACACAAACACACACACCCACACACACACACACACACACACACACACACGCGCACATAAATAACTGGTGTCGGCTCACTTGCACAGTATCAGACTTGAGAGACATTCGCTTATTCACGGCTCTTTTTTCTTTTTCACCATTCTCATATTTTCTCTTTTCTCTCCCTCCTCTCTCAATTGAGCGAAGCAGAGAAGTACAGATAAAATGTGTGCCTTTTTTCTCTGAGCCGCCTCTTAGTGGAGCGCAGGGTGGAGGCGTTAGGGCTGAATGGTTCAGCCCTTTGCTGTTCTCCTTCATCTGTTGTCTTTTGAGGTGGGATTTCTTACTAAACCTAGTTGTTTGCACTTGTATGAAGAGAGAAGGACCTTGCTGCTGCGGCTGTTGATTAAAAGATTACTAGGGGTTCGTTACTGACAGGTCCAAGCTTTGCTTCTGAGAAATCATTATTTTCAGATGCTTGCTCTGGATATATATATATATATATTAATTAGGGCCGGGACTTTAACGCGTTAATGAAGATTAATTAATTACACAAAAATTAACGCGTTAAAAAATGTACACATTTGAATCGCACTTATTTTTTGCACAGCGGAACGTTTCTCACTGGATGAGTTTCAGGGGGTACCGATTATACTGGAGCACCAACTAACGTTCATGACTTCAGCATGGGACTTCAAACAACAACAAACCACGGTGAACAATAGTCAAACATGAACGAACAAGCTGATGAGACCGCTTTGGTCGGCCCCGTGGATGGGAAATGTTGTTTTAAAAACGGACGGATGGAAGCGTCGATAAGAGCACGGTTGTGTGCAAATTATGCAAAAAAAGAATTTGCATATCACCGCAGCACATCAAGCCTAAAGTATCACCTAAATGCAAAGCATGTAGCAGCTAGCGTGTACATTAGCCCGACTCCGATTGCAAGGAACCACACCCTGACCCAACCCACACTCAACCAGATGACTGGTTTCAGGGCCAGGATGAGAAAAATAACCAGCTCACTGGATTGCACTCAACTCAGGGCTCGACATTAAGGACTGCCCGATGGCCCGGGGCCATCTAGTATTTAGCTCGGGCAATGAAGCCTCACCTGCTGGTTGCCCGATCGGGCAATCTATTATGCCAGTATCATGCAGCTCGCGGATCCAGTAATGAGTGACCCGACAGTAAAACTAAACATATCTATAACTAGTTTAGGTAGTTTGAGAGGTAATTAAAATAGCTACGTGTGATATTCTAACCTGAAGTGTGTGTTTTGTTCCGCTCACCGCTGCATGTGGTTATGCAGAGCTGCGTGTCGAGTCTCGACTCGTCAGCAGCAGCTGATCTCTCTCTCCCGTCAGATTAGACTTCACTCGCGTTTATGTCCATATCGATCAGATCCAGCTAGTTCTAGCTAATGATATGACTACCTGCTTATTAAAAGACAACTACACAATAAGTGTCGCTATGCAACTGGATGAGGCCACAAAGTATAGCGCAGCATTATGCATTTGTTTACATGCCCACCGGAACCCGAGGCATTACCAACAGATCAACGCACAATAAACCCATACAGGACATCTCTTTCTCCACATTAAGTGTTAGACATTAGAGTTGACTATTCTTGTCTGTCACATACTCTTCTTGTCTGTCACATAAGTGGCGCAACTGAAGCGGGTATTGCTCTAAGGGAAATTATTTTGACCGAAGATATTTAGATTTGCCGGTTAACGGGAACTCTGACGTGTGCTTCGCGGATGCGCTCGGCTCCTCTCGACTGCTGCTCGGGTCTGCTCGGTCAGCTTCCGGATGAGGAGGCATTCGTTCGACCAACTTACAGTAGTTAACATTACAAACATTTTTAACAGGGGCCATAATAGTGTAAATAATGTTTGTTTTGGCAGTTATAACTGAATGTAATGTTTTCTACTTTTTTCCATCTGGGAAGGCATTTGCCTTCATCAGATGGAAAGTGTTTTGACCAACAACTTAAGTATTTCTTATAGCTATGCAGGGCATGCAAGCGGGCAAACACAAACAAGAACAAACAAACAAGTGAAATGAAGAATAAAATTGAAATTGTACAATATAATATTGTGGTGGTTCATCTTATAATTCAGTCTAGAGAATGCACCAGAGAGCATCTAAGACCTGAGGCCCCCCAAACCCTTCGTGGCATTTCGTCCGCGTGCATTTTTCAGGGCAATCTCTATTGGGCTCAGGGCCATCTGTAAATTAGCTTAGACAGGGCCATCTCCCAAAATCCTTAATGTCATGCACTTGGACTGTAGACCACTTGGAGTAAAATCCATGTGAAAATTGCTTCTCACTGTTCTCAGATCAAATATGTATATTTGATTAAAAATGCGATTCATTTCGATTAATTAATTACAAAGCCTCTAATTATTTAGATACATTTTTTCAATCGAGTCCCGGCTCTAATATTAATACATCCTTGTGCACAGAGCAACTTGGCAGCTATCAATACCCCAGTTCAGGGGCGGACTGGCCATCGGGACGTTCGGGACGAATCCCGATGGGCCGGTACTGAAGTGGGCCGGTCGGACGATGTGGGCCGGCCGGTAACCGGCAGGGCTCGACATTAAATGGCCCGCTGGCCCGGAAGCACTATTTAGACACCCCGGGCCAGCATAACGTACTTTCCGCTCGGGCCACTAAAAATATAAAAATTGTCCTGTGGTATTGGTATTTTGACTAGCAATTTAGTTAAATTGTTTCGTTTATCAACGCTACAACATAGCGTTCCGTGAGTCGGTTGTCGTTGTTGTTGGGTGAAAAGCAAACAGCTGTTTGCTCCGGAGCGCAGCGGGAGCAGGCTCCGGTGAGCGGGAGCGCACTGCTTCACTACAGACTATCGCGCCACCTAACCATTCACCAAATGTTTTTAATACCAGCGGTAACCGGCCAAGCGCCGGGCAAAAAACAATCTTCAAATAAAAGAAAGTCACCGGAGGAGTTAAAGGAGAGTGACAGGGAGCATGAGAAGAAGAGGGAGAGAAAGTTTCAGCCAGCTTGATCGATGGAGTTGGCTGCAGTGCCGCGTCCTAAAACCCTTTTATAATCTATCGATTAGATTTATGATTAGAAAATTATAAAAGTAGGGTAGACATGTGGAGATTATCCAGCTGAACAAAATGTGCATTTATCAAACGGGTTTGTTTTCCACAGACCTTATTTCCAGCTATTTTCCAAAACCCTTGTCGAGGGAACCAGCAGCTTACTTCCTGGTTTCAGGACGCGTCACTGCACCTCTCAATATGATGCCAGTATAAACAAGGTCTTCTGTCGGCTCTGTACATCAATGCCGACAAGTAAGTGAAGAGTAGACAATATAAAGGTATTGGCGAAATGTCCCAGCAGTTTAGGATAATGAAGGCTCTAATCAAATATATTACATATAGCCATTACATGTCTAACTGACAGGAAGGCAGAAAGTGCATTATACAAATAATAATAGCAGACATTTTTTAACAATGACCACAATATCATTATTTTAATAACCAAATATGAACAATTGAGGAAAATGAGGAAGAACTGATGATTCAAATGTTGTAGTACAAGTAGTAATGTAGTTAGTGCATACATTACTATTGCAACAAATGTGTTAATTTTCTTCATTATTAGTCGATTTTTTTTTTGGACGAATGCTCCGGGCCAGTTTTTACAATGGTGGGGCCAGTGATAATACAAGTCCACCGGCCCAGAGGTAGACATTATTTACCCTTAATGTCTACCGCTAGTAAATTGTCTACCCCCCCCAGTCCCTCCGACAATTTACTAGCGGTATTTACTAGCGGTATTTACTAGCGGTATTTACTAGCGGTATTTACTTGCGGTACCGCGGTGGGCCGGCGGTACCGAAGTGGGCCGGTCGAGAGTCCCGGGCTGATTTGTAGTCCCAGTCCGCCCCTGCCCCAGTTAGTTTGGTGCTAAGCAGGCTAAAGTTGTAAAAAACCTAATTATATATTTCAGCACGCCATGTTGAAGGACATCTCATTTGTATGCACTTCGAGGACCGAGCATCGAGCATCGAGGAGGCTCTCTGGAGGAGCTCTAACCGAGGATACACTGATGGGTCCTCCACGGTCCTCCACGGCTCCTTCGTGGATGCATTTCCGGCAACAGAGATGTTTCAAAGAGTCGTGACACACGGCCGGACATATCTCAGCCAATGACAGCTCTGCATGCATCCCCTGGATATTATTTTATTAACTGCTTTCATGCCGACGCGATGTTTACAGTGAGAACAGCTGTGAGGTCCGTGCAGAAAGCAGAGCAGTATGTGTAATATATATCACTCAGTATAACAGATATACTCTCTTTATTTGCTGTAGTTTAGTAGATATCTACAAACAAAGAGTCCATATTTTTCTAAAACCATTTAGTGCTTCACATAATAAAATACACAACGGCTGTTAGGTTGTTAGCTGTAGGCAGGGCCGGATTAGTACCTGCAGGGGCCCCTGGGCACTGAGCGCTCATGGCCCCCCCCCAACCCAACAAGTAACACCACACCTACCCAATCCTACCAACATGACCAATATTTAGAATTTTCAGTCAATCTGGCATGTCAAATCGCACACCTATTTGTCAAAAGCAGGGACGCAGCCACATAGTTCAACCAAAGTAGGTCTAGCCTTTTGCCCTTTTAGTCAAACATCTCAAGACAAAATACAATGGATAAGATTCCAAGACAGTGTATGGCTCAGGAATACCTAGGTAATATCACTCAAAACCTCAGAGTAGCACCCGACTTAATGCCAAAATATGACTGGCTGGCTGTACACGTACACGAGGAGTTGTATTAGTTACAAACATTGAGAGTTACAAAAGTATAATATGTAGTGAAATGGTGTGGTTGCTCAACTAAGTGATCAGTATCCGTTATCCTCTCGGGATGCTTCCAATCACTAAAGCCGAGAACAAATGCATTACTGTGGCTGTGAGTGGATACAAGTTTGCAGGCAAAACAATAAATTGCTCCGGTAGATGGAGAATAAATAATCCAATCGCGTTGAACGATTTCTCCATTGTGAAGCTGTCTGGTCAGCATATCATTGGTCAGTGAGCGTGTCCGGCCGCTAGCATCGGTCTCCCTCCGAGATGCTGGATACTTCGTTGCCCGATTATGAAAGTATGAAAACCTCTTTCATCAAAGTCTCCTCCCGGACATTTCCTGCAATTAATCCCCATTGTGCAGGGTCCTGAGAGACACAGGGAACTTCCGATGAACTCGAACCTTCACCCTGCTCTGTGACGTCCTCGTCAGGCTCGTCTTCATCTTTATCTTCCTCTTCTACTCGCTGCTGCGTTAGCATGCTAGGTTCAAGGCTAACATTGCTCGCTAGCTCAACAAATCCTCCGTGACCGCCGCCACTGTTGCCACTGTTGCTGGCCTATTTCGTCACTTTTTTGCTTTTTTTAAAAAGCTATTTATTGTTGGCACATTTTTTAATGCAGCCGCCACTCTCTCTTCTTTTTCTTTCTTTTTCTTTCTTTTCGCAGCCCCGCTGGGTGTTTGGCTACCGGCACCATCCATTTTTTCTGCTCACGTGACAAAATGTGACATGAGTGAGGGTGGGGCTGTGATTCGGCTATACAGTGCCGCCGCGTAGTAATACATTTGAGCGCATACATAGTGAGACCTACAGTACAGAGACGGTTTAGAAAATATATTAATTTGACCCTATAGAAAAGCTGTGTTATTTATAGCGAAGAGTGAGTGTCATTTAAAAACAATGTATGATGAGTGAGGTTGTGCCCGAAAAAAATAAAATAATAATAAATATTTTTTTTTTTTTTTTTTTTTTTAATCTTGTCACTGAGGGCCCTCTTTGCTCAAGGGCCCCTGGGCACTTGCCAGGTTGCCCATATGGTTAATCCGGCCCTGGCTGTAGGTGCGTGTGTGTGGTACAGTGTGTGCGTAGATGCAGCGGACAGACAGGTCTCAGTTGGTTTGGTGTCCTCTGCTTACTTTTAATACTTGTAAATAAAACTTTTCGTAATTTATTTTCCTCATTGTAGCGACCAGAGAGGGGGGGGGGGATATATCCGGTCTCTGATAGTGTACGTTATTATGAGAGTGCTCTGTTTGATTCTGAAATTGTATATATATGTATATAAAATTAAATATATACATATATATATATGTGTGTGTGTGTGTGTGTGTGTGTGTGTGTGTGTGTTGTGTGTGTGTGTGTGTGTGTGTGTGTGTGTGCGTGTAATGGTTGTAATGTGTGTGTGTGTCCGCATCTGTAGCCTGTTATTGTCTCATTATACCGCACTTTGAATGAATCAAAGTAAATATAGAAGTGGTCATGAACACATCTGTCCATCAGGACAGAGGGCTGCTGTGCCTCCTGTCATCATTAATGGACGTCTCTTTAAAATGACCGCTCAGAGGAGAGGAGTTCTCATTTCTCTAACCGCCTGCTGCTTCCCTCCTCTCTCCTCGGCTCTTCGGCTCGCATCTCCGTGGCCGGGACTA